>UCQR01026576.1:21067-35936 GCA_900474235.1 Cecidostiba semifascia | reverse complement strand
GTATACAAGCGTGTAAAAAGTGCGCCGAAAAAAAATACGAGCTGCCTTTAACCGAAGAGAATAAAAATGTTGCACACGTTTATTCAGTGATCTTAACGTGTTAATTTACTGACGCGCGCGCGCGCGCACGTTCACCTCGCTAGAATTTTTTCTGTCCATTCAGTCGCGCGCGCGCGCGCGAGTGTGTGTCGATTAAAATGCTGTGAATGCGCAATTTTTTTTCTAGCACTTTATTTAGCTCCCCGCTAGCTGTGAGGTGCGGATTGGCACTTGAATGCGTGATTGTTTCCGCGCACTTTTCTTAATTTCATTCAATTGCTCTCGAGGAAGTTGCTTTGAGACAATTTCTCCTCGTGAAATACGTATAGGTAATACATATATATTAAATGTAGATGTTATGGGTAAAGATTGAAAGTGTGTGTATATTTTATATGTATTGATTGCGTCGTGCTTTTCTTTATAACGAAAACGAATCGCTTCCAAATTCGGAGACGTTTCGCAATGCGTTTCCTCTCGTACAGAGATGTTTCCTGTTTACACTTGACTCAAGAAAACGACGCATTTCAATACATAGACTATTTGAAATTCCACGCGTACAAACAATTTTCGTTAAAATTACTCAACTTGAAGAAAGCACAGTGACATTCATTGGTTTTCAATTTATATCTCGAAGTATAGCATTAACCGAAAAGAAAAAAAAAATTATTCGATCATCAAGCAACCGTATCATTTCCTCCGAGCAATCGTACAACAATCGAACTTCCCAACGACAATGATCACAAAATGCTCTCAAAAGAAACCTCATCTCTTTCTCTCATTCTTGAAAAAAAAAGCGAAACCCAATTTCACAAATGATTCTTCCCAACGAGTCGCTCTTCGATTCAGCGTGACTCACGAAACTCACGAGCGCATGCAGCGATCCGGAAAGGGTTAACTTGACCCAGTCGCGTCCCTCGCGCTGCATCAGTCAATCGTTCGCTCGAGATAAATCCTTCCTTCTCGTGCGATCTCTCGAAGCCTCTTTTTGTTTTTTTTTTTCCGGCTCAACAACGCGACACAATGTTACGCCCGCGCGTCAGCCAGAGAAAGCTAATTAGCGTAAAGTAGACCGTGGTTCCGCGAGTTTTACCTATACGGCGCATACACACGTATTTACTTACAAATGTATGTATGTATGTGTGTATGTAGAGATGGAGCCTTCGGAGCTATACGACGCGAGGATTGATGAATCACGCGCGGCTGTGCGGGCAAAAAGAATTACGCCGTTTCTTTTCGACTCCGCGGCTCTTCAATACCGCGTCCTTTTTTTTTATTTTTATTTTTTGCTTATCGGTCAGGCAAAAAAAGCCGCTCGCTTTGTGCGCGCTCGCGCGTCCTCCTTTTTTTCCGCGCTGAATCGAGTCCATCAGAACTATAATGTCGACAATTTCTCCGCTCTCTGTATTATTATATAGACGTGTACGTATATGTATGTAGATCGGAGCTGAGAGGAGCAGGTGTTAATTGAAGTAGAATTTCTCTCTCTCTCTCTCTCTCTCTCTCTCTCATGCGAGAACTGAATTGCGGTATTTAAAATTGACGTGTCGGCCGCGACTAATTTGAAAATATTAAAAATGCGCCAAGCGAAGCTATTTACTGTCGAGGCGAAAAAATTGTGAGGTGAGGAATTTTAAGGAGGTGAGAGAGAGAGAAGTTGCGTAAGAAACAATTTTTCATTTTCTTCGTCATATAGGAGAACATAGGAGGCTTTTAAAATTGTAACTTTTTAGAATAGTATAACCACAGGTATTTTTGTTTACAGTTTTACTAAATTTAATATATTCAAGATGTAAGACCGAAACTTTTGAAAACTTCATCCGCGTACTAATAAATAAAACTATATAATCCTCTTTCGTTTTCGCAGAAATCCGCGGCGAGCCTACACTCGAATTTCCATTTAGAAGCCTCTTACAGCTCTAAAATATTAGTCTACTATACCTCGAGCACAATCAGTAAACCATTCAGCCCGACGACTCCGACGTTTAAGTCAAGATTACCATTGTCACGGCTATCACAATAATTACGCGATTATTATTCGCGTCGCCTAAACACACACACGCACACATATTCATCCGGAATATAATATCCGCACACCCGCACTCTTTCAAGTCATTCTAAAATAAAATTCCTTTGTCGTCGACTATAACATCGTCTAGACCCTCTTTCTCGGGGTGGCTTATGCAAAAAAAAAAATATCTCTTTCGGAACCCACAACAGAGCTGGAGAAAGAAAAGAAGGCGCTTTTTTCTCGCACCCTTTTGTGCCGGCGCGGTGTTCAGCTTTTATATTCGGGGCCACGACGTCTAATTTATGCCTCTGCCGATTTTACGATCGCGTCTTTCGTTCCGCGCGTTATTCGCAAAAGGGTTCCATTCTCCAAATTCTCCCCCACCGCCGCATTTTTTTTTATGCTCGCGGTCTTCGCGCTGATGTGTTTTTCTTCGAGGCTATATATAAAGGCGGCATCTATGTATACGAGGAGAAACAAAAACAAGAGTGTAGGTGGGGGGTGTTGTATCGATGTTGTGCAGATTACGGGGTTGCCGCGATCAAATTTGAATTTTAGATATCGGCAGCGCGATCGGCGAGAGAGTTTCGAATTTCATGCTTGGAGGAGCTTTTGTATTTGAAAAAAGGATCGGTCATCGGGTGTTTGAGAAAATAGAAATGACGCAAACTCAAAGGTTTTTACGTATAGATCGAATGTTCGAAAATCAATTTATGAGAGAGAAGTCGAAATAAATGTGATAATGGACCAATAAAACTCTAATTTGCCGAGCTTGCATGCATGAGAAATACAAATATAGTTATTACAATCGTGCATTGTATTATCCAAACGCAATCATCTCTGTATACGGTCATAGGCAATTTTCAGAGTTTTATTCCTAATACGATTGCGCATTAGCTTATCGTGCGAATTTCGAAAATAAAGGACGAGATTAACGTCGAACGCCGAATTATGCATGGATGCCATGTCATTTACCGCAAAATCACAAGGCGCTGATAATTCAGCATTAAACTTTTACGAAATTCGCATTTATTATCGAACGTCGCAATATACACACTTTTAATAAACGTGCAATTTTAGCAATTCTATCGCGCTGCACAACACTAATGCACTCAAAAGTAAAGGATATTGTCTTTAATATTATCAAATTTACGAACCAAATTACGTAACAAGCTATATAATATGCATATTATTCCATCACAATGCGCACTTTCGTTAAATACGGTTATAGCAATTCTCACTCGAAAATTTAAAAAAAAAACCTCAGGCGTCATCGAAAATTCAATAAAAATCCCGTATCTATAGTGAAAACGCGCGGGTGCATATAAGCGCACATAACATTATGCACAAACTGCTCCCGCAGCAGCAGGCTTTTGAGGTAATCGCACGATAATACAGCCGTAGTAGTATTGTGCAACTCGAGAGCCGTTCGCGCATATTACACGTGTCGCGCGCTCCGCGCGTTGTCATTATATTCTGTTCCGTTCGTTCATCAGACGCTTTACGAACGAAAATATACACTCCGACGCGAGACGGGTTTTTCTCTTTCTTTATTTTTTTTTTTGCCGCATCTGGAGACAAGCGCTTTTTTTTCTTATCTGCATATGACCTCTACTACGGTTTCCTCGATAACGTGTAGGTGCATCGAACTATTATTAAACGCGCAGTTACTGGAATGTTCGATTGAATGTATGTTAGTCACACCTGATGTTCTTTTCCGTGTCATCGGAGTAGTAGTGTCTTTAGTATAGACCGAGAAACGATGGCAGGTCGTTAAATGGTTTTAGGAAACGCGAGGATAGGAATTTTTGTCACTTTGACAGTTCCGCAAGATAAGAAATCATCATTAGTCTTGAATTAAACAAACATGATACAGATATAAGTATATCCTGTTTCAGATAATAATAACGTCATCTTCGCGATCGATCTTTAATTAATCCAAGATATTTATTTACCTGGATGCGTTATACGCGCACCGCGCATCGCTCCGACTGAACGTCATGCAAAATTGTTTGGAAAAACAAAATCGATTACGCAACAAGCCGAGAGAAAAAAGCGACTCGACAAAACGCGAAAGGAAAATTAATTCCCCGAGCGTACAAACAAGAATTATACGCCCGTAACAATTGCAATCGCCGATTATAAGCGTTTTACGAAAGCGTATGTGTGTGTGTATATACTGTATATAGTGATATAATAATTTTTCCATCACGTGCGCTCGGATGTTTGTATTGATGCTCGATGCCTCGAAAATTCCGCGCGATGACGCCACGTTTTTAACAAAAACGAACAATCCAACCGCTCGCGTAACGAATTATACGGCGCACAGCTGGCAAAGAGCGGATGACGCGCTTTTATTTTTAAAACGCGCATCTTCGGTAAGCAACGTAACGATAATTTTCCTACACTTCTTTTTCCCTATTGTAAACACTGTATATACACGTTTATCCGGCTATAATACCTGTGTTTTTTTTTTCTGGAAGTCCATTAAGCCTTGCTTTTATTGCTTCTCGCAAGTATATACACTGTATATGTATTCTTCGCGAAATCTATTATGTGTATGAAAGCAAGCAGCATTAAACTAGTGGAAAATGTTGCAATGTATGACGTGAAAATTAGAAGATAACTTGCCTTTTAATAAGCTTATAGGAAACATTCTATACCAAAGCCTTGCCATAAGCATTGGAATAAATTTCAGCTCTGTTGATCCGCCAGACACACGCAAAAGCATATACACCTCTCGCCGGGAAATCGTAAAACCGAACTTAGCGCCTCAGCGGCGGTGATAAACTCTCTGACGCACAATGCCATTCAAATGCTTCTTATCGGCTCGCTCGAAAATAATAAGGCAAAATAACTCGCGCCATATGCACGAGCAACAAAAAGAATAACGCACAAGCGTAAGAAACTCCGAGAAAGCGATATAATACATACGCGACAATGCAAAGCTCTGACGTTCCTTGTGTGTACACATTCTCGAATATGTATACTCGATATACTTCATCATACAAGCCAACTGATTGTTAAAATCGTATATAATGTGTCTTGTATATGTACGCAGGTGCTGGAGGAGTCGGACACGTCGTCCGAGATAAGCTGCAGGAAGGATGCGCTCAACCTCGAAACCGGAGACTTCAAAATGCCCATAGAGAAGACGATCACGAAGCTGCCGAGGATACAGCACCTCGTAAGTTACACCTTGAGACTCGCGCCGAGAGAGATTTTCTCGGAAATTCGCGCTTGCTGCATATATGATTCTTTTTTGCGTCGATTACACCAAGACTCGCGTGTGTGCCTCGATATTTCACGCAGCTCATGGAGACTCTCTGTTTAACTTGCCACACCGCTAATGAGATGAGCTATACGAGCCGAGAGCGCGTGCTATCTAATTACTCTTAATGTACGGATATGCGTATAGGTAAAAATTCAAAAGCACGCGATGCGAACGCGTTTTATTAATCGTCCGACTTCAGAAGTGTGTGCAGTTGATTTTTCAAAGTTCCTTCGTATAAGATAGCGTTGTTATTTTTCCTCGCTATATGTGTATATGGATATTCTGTATAAAGCAGAGACTTGAAATTATACCGAGAGCGGATCTCCCGGAGATGAAGATATAAAAATGCAAATACTCGTCTAATAGCCGAGAATAAATTCAGAATAGAATACATTAACTTATCGAGGTAATTGCCGCAGTAGCGTACGTATATACATAGTATACATACACGTAACTTGACTTCGCGCACTATCAAAAGGGGACTTTGATTTTTAGCCCGATGTAACGTACTCGCGCAGTCGTAATCCTGCTTTTAATATACTATTTTCTATTTACGCTGAGTATAGCATAATCTTTGCATTTTAATTGTCAATTAGATAACCGGACGTGCTTAATTCATAACAAATAACACGGGCACAGATATAACGTTCTAAGTATATACCAAGTGTATACACGAATAAAAGATTGGAAAAATATACTAGGTTCTTGAATGCAGCCTCGGGTTTCTGATTACAATTTCATTTTTCTTTGTGGCTGCACATTGTATTTCGAATATTTATACTTTGTATTATAGAGTCTAGTTTTAACGTTCTGGCGACCGCTATAGCAAACTCCGATTAAAGCCGCAATAATTCGTCGCGGCATCGGTACCGCAAAACCGAAAAGCATCCGAAAAAAAAGAGGATAGCGTCTCAATCGAGGTGTAATAATAATTGCAGTGCCACGAGGCGGAAAAACCACCGCCACCGTCGTCGCAGGAATCGCGCTGGGAGTTCCCTCGAGACAAACTGAGGCTGCAGACGGTCCTTGGCGAAGGGAATTTCGGTCAGGTGAGTACGCCGTATATGTGTAAAAAGTGTCCTTTGTCCCCCTAATATAATAGTAGCCACGCCGACTGCACAAGGCGAGACGCTGTCTGGGTCACCGCGGAAATTTCAACTGGATGCGGAGTATGCTTCAGGAAATGTTTTTATATTTTGTTTCGACGAGATCTCGTGACTTTTGTTTACACCGCTGTGCGGGCGTCTTTGATATAGATGATGTACTCTCTCGGGATTTACTGATGGCCTATAAATTTTTTTTGTGAAAGTGACCGCGATAGCAGCTTTATATTCCGAATAAACAGGTTTGTGACTATAGTCGCGACGAGAGCAGTAAAAGTGCACTTTTGGTTGAAAGACTCTCGTTTCAAAATTTATATTGAAAGAAAAAATGTCCTGGTTCTATTTTTTTCCCTACGTTTTTCCGCTATACATACCGCATCGAGTCTATACTTAATAACTGTAATAAAGTTCAACAAAAGAAGGACACGACGCGGTCGCCATCAGATGACACAGCGAAACACGGATCCCCTTTTCCCGAATAGCTTCTAAAGACATTCCCATTCCCTTCGCTCGTTAAAGATCTCGGAGAGGCCAAGAAGACAGCTTTCGCCTGTGTGCCTGTCCCCCTGTGTTCTTATCTCTCTTTCTCTCAGCGGCGTCCGACGCTCGAGCTCTCAGCAGCACGAATAACACTATCGATTTCGATCGGTCCGATGCTTGTCTACAGGTCTGGAAGGCGGAAGCGGACAACTTGACGGGTCACCAGGGCACGACGCGACTCGTGGCCGTGAAGACGGTCAAAGAAGGAGCTTCGGATCGAGAGAAGGAGGACCTCGTGCGTGAGCTCGAGATCATGCAGCGTGTTGGCAGCCATCCCAATGTCGTCACGCTCCTTGGCTGCTGTACCGAACAAGGTGAGCTCAGAATTTTCTGTTATTCTTTTTTGGGGAATTTTGTTTTTCTATAGAGGTGTGAGTAAAAAAGCGACGAGTTGGTTGTTGTTGTTGTTGAGCATAATATGGAGATGAATCGTTGGAGTTTCTGCAACCGATTCATCGTGATGACACGGGAGACGAAAAATTTCAGCTGAAAGAGCCACCGCACACGATGCGATCCGGAAAAATAAACCCATTAAAATTCTAGCCTCTGGGCTATTCAATTCTCTGGGAAAAAGAGGAGCCAGCAGACAAACAAACGTCAACGAACTCGCTATACAACACACAGCTCTCGCAGGAGCGTCCAAAAGAGACGGAACAGGTACACACGCATAGGTATACACACACGCAGGAGTAATCAAGTAATCAAGTTTCGCCGGGGAGTATCTTCATCGCGGTTCGTTCACAGTGAGTGAGAGAGAGAGACAATATACAGAGAGTCTCTGCGCGCGAGAGAAACACAAACGGGCTGCCGCTTGCAAGCGTGAAATTTATGGTCTGCTTGAGACATCAAAACTCGATACAAACGACTATCTGCTGCGCGAGAGTTTCAGTTTGCCCGTGCGCGCGCGCTCCAAGATAAAAGAGCGAGCGTGGAAGGAAGGACGGAAGGAAGAGAGGCAGAGACAGAGAGCCGCCCTGTGCGTTTGTGTGTATTTTCTCTCTATATACGGTTGGGGGTCTCTATACTCCACCTCCTTTCCGAGGCCGCCGTGACTATCTTCAAACTCATCGGCGGGTAGGAATAAATTTCCATACGTCCTCCAAGATGATCTTCCGGACACACAATGCACTTATTACGTTTGCGAGGCTCTACCGAGAGATGCATCGCTGCCCGAGGAACACACACGTATATACACTGTATATAAGAGACGGGGAAATAAAGCGGTACGGAGGCCGTGTCTTTTGTGGGAGATTTTTTTTTTTTTTGGGAGAAAGAGTCGTACTGCTTTCACACCGGAACTATAGTATTTTTGCCGCTTCGGTTTTGTATCGAGAGTCGCTCTCTGCGTCAGTCGAACGATTACGATGGCTTTCTCTCACGCATTATGACGATTGCTTTTTTTTCGGCGTTGAGCAATGTATTTTTGCTGATGGAATGAGAAGCTGATGGTGCACGGGATAGGTTGTAATGGCTGCTCTTGTATAGCATCTTTTGCTTATATTTTTTGCGCGCTTTATGTAATTTGCCGGATATATAGTTGCTCGTTACGCGCAGAGGAGCGTATAATGCGCACACCGCTCAGCAGCAGCAGCTCGTAAAACACGTGTTTTGGAAGCTAGAAATTTATTCGATCGATTATTAGCAGCGGGAAAAAACCTGCGATCCAGGCTCTTTCAACTTTTGCGCGCACTTCGTCTCTCGAAATGCGCTTCCGCGCATAAATTAACTGTACATAATAAGTTTCGATCAGCGTAACTCATCTCCGAATTTTAAAGCACATATATATCCGTCACACTCTCGTCATCATCCAAGTATATATCTATATATATAATATTCCTCGTTTCTCTCCACAGAAAAGAAAAATTCCGCGTCTCTCTCTTTCTCTCTCTCGAGAGAGATCGTTAACCTCCCGAGCGACGCGAGCACTTTATTCACCCGCTAAAAATCAGCTCAGCAGCAGCAGCAGCAGCAGCCGTAATCGATATACTCCTCAATCTCGCCGATAGCCCATTAAGACGCTTGGGGGGAAATTGCATCCTCTTCCCCGTAATTGCTTTCACCAAACATGTCGCCGCGGCACCGAATGACGAACGATCCTCTCTCACCCGCGCCTTTTTTTTCTATACATATAATATACCCGTGCGCGCGTGCATCGAATATTATATCTGAGCGTCATATTTTTACGGGAACCGGAAATGTTATCCGAGCCTATATACTCCTCCGCTTATTTTTTATTCCTTATATACGCGCCTGTCGTCGTGTAGGCTGTAGTGTGCGGAGGACAGGTTGATCGATCGAGATGGTCCTTGAGGGAGAGTCTCGACGAGGAGCTTTTTAATCGCGGAACGCGGGGAGTACTGTTACACCGCTAATAACGTCATTACTTTCGTTTATTGCGTTAATATATCAATTACGTTGCGGCTTTTCGAGAGGCGGGAGATCGTCGTCTTGAATTTCAGAGAGGATTTTGTGGAAACTTTTATGTAGGGGGTGATGTATAAAAAAGAAAAGATCGAGTGTTGGATTATCGGTGCGAGGATACATGCGTAGATCCATCATTTCACCGGATTTGGAACCAGTTCGTCGTATCGCGAGCATTAAAATTAAGTTCCGACGATGACTTGAGACACGATTTCAGCATTTAGTTTATGTCCTTTATCGAAAAGCAATTAAAAATCGAGAACGACTGAGAATTAACAATGCCATCCGAAAAACTTTTGAAATCGCGTTTGTAACTCGACTCTCCAGCATTGCGATTAACATTTCACAAAGCGCAGACATACGCGTACAAAGCATCTCTCTCTCGTGACAAAATTTATGCGTCTCAGCCCCGGAGGCGAACTAATGCGACGCGCGGATCGGAATTGAATAGTCGGCTTGCCGTGTGTATATGCGCAGTTCCCTTCGAGGTTCTCTTTTTTTCTCTGCCGCAGATGGATTTTGCGAAATGACCTGTCGCGTGTGGGCGAAACAAAAGACTACACTGGCACGTGCCTTTGTTCGTCGTCGCTTTTTCATGTATTGCCAGTGGTATCGGCTCTTCATTCAGACTCCTGCATCGACGAAGATGGAAAAGACGCGATCGTATATACACGTGAGCTCTTTGATTAGGATTCGAGCAGTGATGCTATAAATTGCAGTCGGGAAGTGAATCAGGTATATTATCAACTGTTAATTGCTTTTCTTCTCTCGGATGAGTTTTTTTTTTCCTCGGGACACGACGCAGACGGAAAAAAATGTAGAATAAGAGGTTTTTTTTTTATTGCAGAGCAGAGCGTTTACCGAGCGAGTCGTTGAATTCAATTAAGTTGGTATGTGTATCAATTTTTTTTTCTGGATGTCTGTGATGGTATAGAAAAAGTCGAGAATTCAAGATTGGAGATAAAAAAGTGACTGATTAATTTATACACCTGATGAATAATTTTTCAAAAAACACACAAACCATAACTCAACCTTATTTTCTAACCCACTGGCGTCTCACCTAAACACGATAACCGATTCATCCTACACATATCCGCAAAAAAAAAAAAAAAAAAAATCCTCAATAATATACCAACCTCGCGCGGCAGCCCTTTTTCATACACATAGCCTCGCGACGAATACAACCTCGACTCGACTTGGCCACACAGAATAATCGCTGCAAACCGCGAACCGCAGAAGGCTAAATTTACAGCATTTAAATTTCGGCTCGTCCCTGCAGCAACCCCTCTGATGCCTCATGCTTTTACGACGCGCGCTCTCGGAGAAAGGCCAAAGTAAAAGCTCTCTCTCGTGATCGTTAAAAAACTTCTTCGCTGCTCTTTTTTTCCTCGCCCATTCTTTCTCTCTCCGGGCGACGCTGATGATTGTTCGTTTCTTTAACGGCGCGCGCACTCCGGCTATTACTCGTTGTAATACGCGCGCTTTATTGTTGCGGAGAGAAATTTACTTTCGGGGCCGGCGCCGCTCGCTTCTTCTTCTTCTTTTTTCTTATTATTCCTGTGTATGGATCGACGATCGAATTTCGCCTGTGCAAAGCTTCGATCGGACGAGCGACTCTCGGGTTACGCGTACAATTTATTCGCCGGAGAAAAGTTTAAGAGCAAATAAATACGTATATATGCCTTCTTAAGATTACCTCGGTATTTTACCTATCGCTCGGTGATAAACTCGCGAGGGTTGGATGTACTAATATACAAGCGGATTCACCAACGGCGTGCTGAGAGTTATACACGCTGCTCCGAGGTCTCGAGTTTTAATTATGTGTTCTGATTACGATGCGAGAGGCGGAGTGAGAGAGAGAGAGAGCGAGGATTCAATTGCATAATTCACGGCCGATAATTACACGGCATATCCCCTCTATATCTTTCGAAGCTATATACACGAAATATAACAGTACAATCTGATACTTATAGGCACGTGCTTGATTCAAGTGGACTTATACTGTATACCTCGAGGATATGAAAAATAGAGCGGTGTATGTAAAAAGTTCAAGGTATAAATAGACGCATCATGCAAAGCTATATAGCCGTCACACCCATACATCACACAGCGCACACATATCATTACAGTAGTAATAGTAGTCGCGCGGATATACTAATGTGCGGCTGTCACGTCACACACAGATCCGAGGGTAACGACACGCTTGGACACAATAATCGAGGGACACTCTCTCTCTCTCTCTCTCTCCACTACTGCTGCATACAGAAGAAAAACAAGAGTAAAACACAGAGTATAGCATAATACGATGATCCTCCTCGGGGCAGATAACGCTAGAGCCGCATCAAACGCGGCCTTGGACGACGATGGGCGTGAATATATACACGCAGCCATCGTTTATAGCATCGAGCCAAGCGTGAATGCATATGTAATAAACGCAGGCGGTGATGCACAATGCCTCGGTCTCCTGGTGTATAATACACGTATTATATGAGAGAGAAACCCGCCACCGCCGGAGGGACGAACGCGAGAGCGAGTATAATATAGTCTGAGGCGCTTTGTCGAGGGAGAGAGTAGTGGCTCTTTTTTTTCTCTCTCTCGTACTGCAGTGCGTATGTAGGTACTTCTTTTTGCCGGTATATGTAAGCTTGTCGTGGGAGATTCTGCGTTATGGGGGAGTGTACGGAGAGCAATGTGAAAAAGGGCGGTGCGTAAGGAGGCGAACGATGAGTCAGAGTGCTGTGGAGGTGAAAATGTTTTTTGCGGAAGTCGGGCTGAGTCATGAGTCATACTGTTTTGTGGTTTTTCGATTTGGGCTTTTTTTCGAAAGCTGCTGATGCGTTGTTTGCGCGGTATACCTTTTGAAGAGTATAGCTATATTACGTGAGAGATATATGATTTGTTTTAATTGTGTGCGAGAGAGTTGATTGAAATTCTCGGGAACGATTGGATAAGAATGTAAACGATTATAAATAAATATGGGATGAATCAACGGTCCGTTTGCGTTCACCGCATTTTTTTCCTCTATTGTTTATATTTTTTTTTATCGTTTCACAAAGTGAGAGAGGATCTATCTCCAATCCGCTGTTGAATAATGGTTATACATTTTTTCTTCCACGATATTCTATAAAACGACGAACGCTTGTATTAATAACTCGCGGCTAATCTCGATTAATCGCGATGATAAAGAAAAAAACGCTTAATCCCAAGGAAAAACGAGTCGTTTACAACCGGAGACACGCAGTCTGATGTGACATTTCGACAAACACGCCGCGCGTCGGAGCAAACATGTAAATTGCGATAAAAACGCGCCTCTGAGCCGAAATATTGCACGCCTCGCTCGCGATAGTTATCAAAATTCATGTTCCTTGTGTGTGTGTGTGTGGAAGCGTCAAAACTTTCCGTAAAATTAATCGCTGTCTGTTTATATACCGGTCCTAATTGTTATCGCGAGGAATGTTTTAGGCAGAAGTTCGTTGAACTGAATAACACTCCGTATATATACAGGATTTTGTTGTGATTTTGTTTTGAAATTGAAAAAACGGAAGAGTAAAGTTAACAATCAATTTAAAAAACATTTTCGCCACCGTTCACGCAAACACGCTCTTTTCTCATCATAACCTCATCGCTCAGACATATACGAGACCTCGTCAAGTCTCGACCACATGAACACTGCACACTTGCCATTGTTTGCTGTTTGCGCGGAGCGAGATTATTGTTTCAATACAGCAGTACTACCCACACAGCAGGTTATGTCCACGTGCGTGCCATATCGCAGTCGCTTATAAGTATATACGCTCGTGACTCACGGTTGCGCTTTTGCCGCGTTTTTAAAGTCGTCGTGTATTATTGTAGAGTCGAGATAAGGAGCGTAAAAAAGGCTGCGACGAAATTCGCGCGATGAAAATTCATGTATACCGAGATGAGCGATTGTTTGGTCTGATGAGTATATAGTGAGTGTACGATGCAATTTCTGATTAGAGCTGCATTTTAATCGATT
Organism: Cecidostiba semifascia; assembly: GCA_900474235.1. Classification (NCBI taxonomy): domain Eukaryota; kingdom Metazoa; phylum Arthropoda; class Insecta; order Hymenoptera; family Pteromalidae; genus Cecidostiba; species Cecidostiba semifascia. Next base: position 22,554 of record UCQR01026576.1, on the reverse strand, counting down.
TATTTGAGCTCTGTGTGTGCGCGCTTGTGTGATGCTATATGGGATTTTCAATGTTTACGTTATGAGTTGCAGTGTATGTATCTACGAGAGATATAATCGATTTTCGCAGATTTCTTTCGGTTACTCTGTATTTATATGGAAATGCGGTAGTATATTTCGTAATTGATCACTATATGCGCGCGACGAATTTCGATGCATCTTGATAAGGCTTTGAGAATCGATTAAGAAACTATACGGGCTATAAACCACGAAGATATTAATTCAAGAATCAAAAGCGTATATGTTTTATACTTTATGGACCATTTCAAAACGCTTATATACTTGCGTATACTGTAATGACACCATCACATTTATAGTGTAGAAACTCATCAGATATTATACACAGAAAACGCTCAATATGTCTCAATAGCCGCAATCGTCGTCTATGCAGCAATAATCCAACTCGTCGCTATAAATTAGTCCGAGTATAGCTGATGTGTGTTGCATATATGCTGCGCAGAATCGAAATTAGAAAATAAAAGTGATATGCCGCTGCTGCATCAGACACAGATGAAAATTGAATTTAATCCCGAGCGTGTGTCTCGCTTGATTGCAGAGCCCCATTACCTGATCCTCGAGTACGTGATGTATGGCAAGCTGTTGGCGTACCTGCGCGACCACCGCACGCGCCAGGACTTTTACAACTTCAGCGAGGACTCGGCCGCCCTTACATCCCGGGATCTCACGGTCTTCGGCTACTGCGTCGCCCGGGGTATGGAGTACCTCGCCTCCAAGAAGGTAAGCCTCTTCTTCTTCTTCTTCTTCTTCTTCTTCTTCTACTACTACTACTACTCGGGCAAGAGGGTTTTTGATGGAGATGAGCTCTGCGCGAAGTTGTACTTACTTATTAAGTCGCTCCGCGCTCGCCGATAAAGTTATTACGTTGTACACCGTGTTATTATTAATGCGTGTGGCTGCGGGGATTACATTGATTCGAGGGCAATTTCGTGGAAGTAATGCGAGTGGATTAATCAGTTTACCGACAGCCGAGTTAGTGCATCAATTTTTCGCGATTAAATGTACAAAACTCTTCTTTTTATTTTCAAAATAAATTTCATCTCACAATCAGTTCGGAGTCCTAAAAAATGAACAAGATATAATAAATAATCTTCCATACATACAAGATTGAAAAAAATTACTCGCCATCAAAGCTTTATCAAAGCTCAATTTTTCATCGCCACCATACCACGAAGGAGACTCAAAAGCGAGCTAATTGCGAAAAATTCTCTCGATGTCAGCGAACGAGCTCTCCAAACCGGGCAATCTACCATCCTCGATCATCAACCCGAGTCCACACACACATGCACGGCGTGCGCATCCATGCGAGGCTGCTTGCTTATCGCTTCCTCGTTCTCCTCGACACAAAAGGCCGTGTGCTCTCTGCAGCACAGGTTGCACACACCGCGATAGGGGATACCGCCGCACGTATATACACATACACACACACA
>UCQR01026576.1:8139-21047 GCA_900474235.1 Cecidostiba semifascia | reverse complement strand
CACTGGGGACCATTAATCTAGTGCGCGTCGCCGCGACGGGTGGGCTCAGGTAAAAAATTCGCTGCGATAAAGACGCTTCGAGAGCGGCGACGCGCCCTGAAAGGGTATATACATCTCGTGTGAGAGACTCGCCGCGTATATACTTCCGAGAAGTTGTCCGATCGCTTGATGCGCTCTGTGTGTATGCTGACGGTTGATTTCGACGGGAGCTGATGGCGATGGATTTGTTTGAATCGGTGCTACGACAGTTATTTTTATAATTATGCGTGTATTATTTTAAGGCTTCTCATCTTTAATTATACCAAAATAAACTGTGATTCATATAACAACTGCGAGCCTTGATCAAACACGCGCGTGAGTATACTATTTATTGCGTTAATAAGTCGAGTGTCAAATCCTGATTACGATACAAGATACTCGCCTGCTGCATCCGCTGTAAATTCTTTTTATTCATATAGTATACAGTCTCGCGTATTTCAAATTATATATGAAATACACATACACACACACACACGCACAGAGAAGTATGTTCGACTTAACTACCACTATAATTTCAATTAAAACCTCTTAAATTCAAGCTGACTTTATCGCACGCGCGTGTCGCAGCTTTCTCTCTCGCATTCCACATCCTCTGCAGCGAAACCAGTATATTCATACCATTATAATTCCATTATAGCACACAATTTGTTTATTCAACCCTCGCCTCTCCCTATGCACATAATATATAATACACGCATTTCATTACAGAGCGAACACGCCTGCGCTCATACATCCCCGATTTTTCACCGAAAACTTCTTCCAGAGCCGGCATCATCATCATCATCATCATCATCTCTGTATTATAATCTCCGCGCGCACGCAACTCATTCCTCATACGAGCGTCGATTAATGCACGGCACAATTTCATCTTCACGTGTGTCCGTATGTGTATATAAGGATTGTGCAGTATAGGACATCGAGATAGAGATTACGCTAGGCTCACATATATACCTGCGCGCACAGCAGTAGCAGCAGCTAGGCCGTTTCAATTGAGACGACAAACAGTAATTACGCTCATTCGTGATGCATATCGGGCCCGGCGCGTGTGCGCATATACGTGTACACGTTTACCCGCGCGCACTGCTACACTGGCCGCATACCTTTCTCGGATGTGCAATCTTGCGTAACGTCATTTTTCTTCGTTCGTCGCTACTGCTGCAGCTTCAATTTGTTTACCTCACGCGCATCACTATAAGATGCTAAAGCCCGTATGTGTGTGCTTTAATGCAGTGTCTCCTCTGCGCGAGATATATACGTATATATGAGGTTAATGAAGATGACGATTCGAATGACGCTTTTCTTTCTTTGTGCCAAGCTGCTGCTGACGATGTCCCATCAGTGTTCTATTCTTTCTTTCGAGATGCCTTCATTAACTTTGCTTAATATCAAAGCGACGTGAATAATATGGCTTCGTTCGGATTTCTAAATTATTGTCGCGTATACGTACGAATACGTTTCTATAATTGGCTTTTCTCTGAAATGAGCATAGCGAATCATCGAGCGAGCGCTTGATGTGTATTTTCATCGCGTGAGAATGATAAAAATAATACGATAGAGAACGTTTTTACAACCTTAGCCTGTGTGTCCCGTGCTAAATGACGCCTCTGCTACGATCGTTATCTTTCACTGTTCTCTCTTTCTTGCGCATTATTGCCACGACTCTCGTAAAAAAGCGCAATAATATTTTGCCCGATCGCTCATCGTGTACTCGTATACATACCTTATACATAGCGACAGTGTATTTCCAGTGTTAAAAAATTATTTATAATTTTCGCTCTACAAGAATACTTTCTTAATAAAGTAGCCTCGAACGCTGATGTGGCGAAGTATATGTATATGGTAGCAGGTATCGTTGCGATAAGTCGTCGTCGCATACATCACTCCATTGTCTCCCCGTTCGCGAGACCGAAATCATAATGCACGTGCGCGCAAATCTCTCTCTCTCTCTCTCTCTCTCCTCTATTATATACACGTCGTCGTCGATTCCTCCTCGTGCATATATAACTCTCGGCATTAATTAAGCGCGTCTCTCTCCCATCGTCCATCGCCGTATTTATCGGCGTACATCTCTGTTCTCTGGTGCATGCATAGATAGATGTATATTTGCAACACAGAGCCGCACACCTGCGTCACACACACACACACATATACACTGCAACGCGGTGAGAGGCCTTTTTATGATTTGACGTCTGTTATATACACAGCCTCGTGCGTGGCTATCTTCAGCCTCGCGAAGGGCATCACAGAGCTAACTCATTTTATGCCTCGCGACGATAAATAACAATTACACGCGGATTTTTTTCCTTCTTCTTCTTCTTCTTCTTCTTAGCGCGGTCTCGTTCTTGTCCCAGTTTGCGCCGCGCGATTGTTGCGCGCTGCGGGGCGAAATAAATAGAGGACTGTATATAAGGGGGATAACTCGACTCTTGTATATGCTACACATGCGGCTACTTTTTTTTTTTTTCTTGGACTCGTCTTCTGTTTTTTTGCGCTTGTGAAAATATAAGGGGGAACGGATGCGCGCGAGGCGAAGTACTATATATGCTCGTGTTCTATTTCTGTAACTATAACGTAATTACCCGGCGTGCAGACGAGCTATGTTTCCTCTCTCTCTCTCTTCTTGGACGGACACTAAATTGACTTTTCAATTAATCGGGGTGCTGCTGCCGGGGCTTTAACGTTACACCGTTAAACTCTGTTTAATGAGGAGTGATGGGGCAAGTGTGCGGCAGGCAGTTGCAGTGTATATTATGCGTGACTTGTAACGACGAGTCATTACCGCTGCTTATGCTTGTCATGTTGCTGTACTAATTTTCTCGATTTTTAAATTTATGCATATATACATGTATACGCGGTGTGTATATGCGTTTTATTGGTTTACAGCTGTAGTAAAAAAAAAAATAAAGTTCGATACTGTATAAAAAATCAAATCAACGTCGCTCATCCTTTATATCCTCTACTTTGCAGATCATTCATCGAGACTTGGCGGCGCGTAACGTACTGGTGGACCACAACAAGCTCTGCAAGATCGCGGATTTCGGCATGTCGAGGTTCGCCAACGAAGACGGCGAGGTGATCGAGACGAGACACGGCAGGAACGCCCTGCCCATAAGGTGGATGGCGCCTGAGTCACTCATCTACTCGCTTTTTACCACCAAGACCGACGTCTGGAGCTTCGGCATCTTGATGTGGGAAATCGTGACGCTTGGTAAGAATTTGCTTTTTTTCCTTCTTCTTCTTCTTCTTCTTTAACACGAGATCTTGACATCGCGGATTATACGGACTATTTTAATTATTCCGCGTATGTATATGCATAAAAGTGTGCCGCGTGTCTTTTTATCAAACTGACAAAGGCGTGTGATAAATGTGGTGGAGAAAAATTCTTGTACTATGTGGTGTGAGAAAAAAGCCGAGAGACGCAAGCCATCGATAAATCTTGTAACGAGCACTTGCTGAAGAATCGCTATCTATATGAAGTCATCAATGAGTCATTGAATACTGTTTAGAATTATATTCAATACTTTGACGATCATTGATAAATAATTTGCACTGTGGAGCTTCAGTTTTCAATAAAGTATTGTATACTTTACGCTTCGCATTAGTATTCCGCCGATGAAATCATTCGAAATGTGTAGGCTGCGCAGCAGTTCATTAAACTCTCGATATTGTATTCCGGTCATAAAGCGAAAGTTTTGGCATAATCGCCCAATGACCCACTGCTGAAAATTCATCACGTATTTCAAAGATTCACTTCATTTTTCATTTTGAGTGTACGTGACTAATCCAATCTGCCATTGTTTTTTCTATCATAATTCTTTTATAAACAAAACGTTCTTTATCGCTACAATTAACTTTTATTATTGTTAACAATGCCATCAATCTTATGAATAAACATTAATCCGTGATTTTTTTTTTAAATTCAGGATCAACGCCATACCCGGACATGACAGCCCGCGAGGTGATGCGCAGCGTACAGAGCGGTTACCGCCTCGAACGTCCGTCCCATTGCCGCAGCGAGTTGTTCCGGGTGATCGCCCGCTGTTGGCACGCCGATCCAGACCGCAGGCCGGAGTTCCAACTGCTCAGGCGAGACCTCGCCCAACTTCTCGAGGACAATATGAACGGACACTACGTGGACCTTGAGAGCTTCGCTTCCGAGTGCACCGACTAATCGTGCTGTCTCTTCACGAAAAATCTGCGATCGATCTCTTTGGCCCTTTTGCAGTACAAAGTTCCGATGCTTTATTATTGAGACACGTTAGAGTGTCTAAGGGTCGAAGACGGATCGAACATTTCCGTTGAAATCAAATCCGTCCCTAGAAAATATGTTTCTAGCGAATATTTTTTTATGGACTTACTTAAATACAAACAAAAAAATTAAAAAATCTTCCACGCTTCCCAGGAGGCAAAAAGCAAAACAAATTACTTTAATTCCTGAAAAAAAATAATGAAGAAATTGAAGGATCGAGGCTATTCTTTGTAAAAAAAAAAGATTGATCGTATTAGAGATTGAATATTTTTAGTGATTCAGTATTTGTGTTTGAGAAGAAACAAAAACGTCGCGAGCGAATTATTTATACGATATTGTAAGCCAACCTGTTAACGTTCGGAGGTAAATCTAATCGTAGATTCTCCAAAGAAAGGCATTAAAACGAGCGAAAACGTGAAAAAGTTTATCGCAGAGTGCTAGTGCTTTTTCGTCTGCACTCGTTTGGACGAGCTTGTTGTCAGGAATGCAAGTATTTTTTTTTATTAAAACCTAGCTTGTAAGTTTAAAAATAGTATCGACATCAGTGATGTTCGCGCCATTTTTCAAGCTCATGCTCAAGACATATTTTTTATATATTTATTATTGGCCGGCGAAGGTGCAACACTTTCAAATCTCTATGTAAGATTTAGGAAAACTCATTTTCCGGTCTATTAATGTTTAACTACTATTATTTTTTTTTCTATTGTGCGCCGTATAACATGCTCCTTACAGTAACAATGAAAAAAGCGACAAAAAACAAATCTGTATATAAATGTAATCGAGCATGTATCTCGGGTCTTGAATCTTTTAATCAAACGTATCGCAGGAAAGCAGATTCGAGTCGAGTCTTTCGCGAGAATTGACGAGAATTCGAAGATTTTAACGATACGAGTTAATTATGCGTTTAATTTTAATGATTCTAGTCTTTCGACACATCTGGAGCAGAGATCAAGTCGCTAACATTTATTCGTTTCACGCCTTTAATAATCGTTATATTATTATTTTTGATCAAAGCTCCACTTTTGTCAGTTGATGTTTTATTTAGTTTTTATTAAGCTATTACATTATTTTTTTTCGATTGTCAAAATAACTGCGAGAACTCGACTTAGCTGAATAATCGATCGGTATCTGTAAATCCGTCTACGATGAGAAATTATTGTGATTCGCGTACAAATGCAAAAATTATGTAAAAAAGCTGTATTTTATAACGTATTGTATTAAGAAAACTTTGTGAGTAAATGTTATCATATATTTTTGAAGCCTTGTATTCTTTCTTTTTGTTGAACGCCAGACCTACGAGCAATTTCCACTTGTCTAAATCAAAAGTTATTGCGAGTCGGCAACATCTTACAAACGTACAGAGTATTTTTTCTGTCAGCAGAAGATAAATAATGACATAGTTAAAAAAGACTTTAATAACAGCGTTAGAATTTTTTTCACTCCACTGATCTTCGAAGTTGGTGCGGTGCATGAGTTGCACTTCAGTCTCGTAAACTATCGTAACGCATCGCGATTGTACAGCGTGGTACCGTTCATAGCGTCGGTGTATAGTTGCATATTATTCACTCTGGAACGATCATTATTCATGTCCAAGATTGAACATATAACACTCGAGTGATTGTACGCATCTCGAAAAAATGTCGTTTAAAGAACTTTAAGGAATTGTAATTGACGATAATATGTTTATAACAAACCATCGTTTGCACAAGAATTTTTCTAAAATAATGATCATTAATTTCCATTGATTAGACGTTTAAATTCCATTCTTTTCAAGTATATAATTAATATTCTACGCATGACCGTACGTAGTAACGTCTATTAATAGTTGTTACATATTTGTTAGTAATGTTTTATCGTTTATTCTTCGACGAAAGAAAATATTCGAAATTTCAAACAACTTTCATCGGTAATAAACGGCATACATTTTAATTGGCAACCGACAATTAGGAGAATTCGCTTAATTAAGTTAAAACATTTCGGTATCGTAAATGCCAAATTTATTGAACTTTCTGTTTTTATTACACACGAAAAGGAAAAGCGAATCTTCGAGCACCGCCTAAAGTGGATTTTTGTTTGACTTGTATTTCTCGAGCTGCTCTCAGAACTGTGTCAAGAGTGCGATTCTGTCGAGCTCGAGTTTATAAGAGCCGGACCATCGTGTATCTCGCAAAACGAACAAGCGAGAGAAGTGAGATTCACTCGTATTCGGCGTATTATAAGCGAGTCCGTTAGTCCGGCGAGACTCTCCATTCATAAGATGACGGCGAAGGTACGCTCGTGATTTCGCGAGTCTTGTTTTAACGGTACCGCCTCTGCAGCTGCGATGTCTCTGCTACACAAAAGTCGAGATTGGAAAACAAAGAATCAAGCGAAAGTTACTCCACTATAAGAGGCAGTAGCGCGCTTTTAGGCGTTGACCGTGGCCGAGCGACGTGGGGGTTAATGGGAGCAGGAGGTTTTTGGATTCGATTTATATTCATCGATTTGACATTCATTTATCATACTTCTGTTTCGCTAAACAATTTCATTGTTCCCCCATCGATCTTATATAATGATACATGTCACGTATTCATGACTCCTATTACAGAGATAGATCGCCAAGGAATTTATAATTCTCGTATATGCGTGTGATCAGTCTGTAATAAAATAGCGAATCTTCTGTAATCACGGTTTTCCAAAGAAGATAATCAGGAGCGATTAATTTTTCTTTCACATTAACTCGTCAGCGCTTTCCACTTGTACACATACGACCGCATATCTCTGTAAATTACACACATCAGCGTGCGTCTGCGAAAGTAAAACGTCTCCCCGTGAACGACAGATAGTTTCGCCTGGAAATGGCCTTTATCGTCTCGATTTTTATCCTCCTCTTCATTTATCGCTCGCTCGCCGACGCCGACCCCATACATCTATCGTTCGACACACAGCAGTAGCAGCAGCAGATGAGAGGAATTGGAAATTCACCGGCGATGGCCTCAGCACATACTCCTCGTTACGAGAGCAAATCAGCATTTTCGTTTTTTCAAGACCGAAACGTTTCCCGACCCGAAGTTTTTTTTATTTTTTACTCAGCTCCTGCTCCGGAGCTGCGCAGCGCAACGAGTAACGATTCAATCGTGCGCTATATACAGAACGCGGACTCCCCCTCCGCGAGATCGTTAACGCAAATTGGATCGCATTCCGGAAATCCTTTTGCGAGAAGCGCTATGTATATCGGAATCGATATTCCTTATCCTATATACGGTCATGTGTCATTTGCATAGGTAAATAAACAGAGATAGCGTTAGCGCTTTGTTAGTTCGCGCGCGCGCGTGCGATTAAACTTGAGGAACATTCAATTAACTGGCGAGAGCGTGCATATATAGGGGGTCAACAGGTGGTCTTATACGCGCGCGCTCCGGAAAGGATCGGAGTAGAAAGTCACACGAATCGAATCGGCTGCTGCATGCGTATGTGCCTCGATGAAAGTTCCGAATCAGAGAGGAGAAATAAAACGGTAGTATACCTGCAAAACGTTCGTTTCCCTATAATAATATACAAACAGAGTCGGTCAGAGGATTAGCTATACGACAAAGGCTCTAAATATTGTGCTTATATACAAAATCGTTATGTATTCCATTAAGGGCACAAAGTACAGACAGAGCGCGCGCGACACTTTCTGATGCTCGTCTCTTCTCTCTCGGCAGAAATCCTCGCAGGTAGTCTTACGTCAATCAAACGTCAAGTCCGGGTAATGGCTTCTGCACTTGGAATTTCAACGAGTCTGTGGGCGCACAACAGACCAAGAAAGAAAGAGAAAGAGAGACAAGCGATGAGCGTAACTAGCTCTCTGAGCGCACGCGCCCTGTATTTAAATATATTGAAATGAGCGTTAATAAAGATAACGAATCGAGCGGTTGCGGGACGAAAAGTCTTATATAGAGTCCAAGGGAATACATAAGAGATGTATCTGAAGCTCGTTCCTCTCGTTTACGCTGAAAGTGAAATCCGATGCCTGTGTGTGTGTGTGTGTGCCGTGTGTAGAGAAAACGTCGAAAAATCTCGAGCAGATGAGATAAATGTCGTTGATGGAGTGTATTATATACGTATACCTATAGCTAGGCACGCATCTCGTGGCTGCTATATGCTCACTTTCATATTTTTCTTGGCTTCTTTGAAAAACGTCGCGCAACTTTGTTTTATTTTCCCTCTCTGGACTTTCTAGGATTTTATATTGTGTCGCCTCTATGCAGAGGTCTCTCTACACACACCAGTGTGTATGTGATGATGGAAGAGCGGCGTCAACCGCGCGAGAGATACGACTTTATTATTTTATGCTAATTCAGTCCGCTCGAGGCGCATTCGCGAAAAAAAGGAGTAATTTAATTATCCTCGTAATTACAAACGTGTCTCCACTACAAAAATCTATTATGTAAAACTATACACACGTCCAAAAAGTTGTATCCCCCCGTATATGAGCTTGTAATATAATAACTCCGGCGCGCGCCAGGGAACAATTACGCGCGAACGTTCAATTACGAACAATTATATATTCGCCGATATAAAAGCCTCTCTCGCCGAAGATCTCGTCCGCCCCGAGATAATCATAAATTAGCGACTACCCTGCAACTATGCCATCGGATTTTATTAATATACATACGCGCATATCGCAATAAAGCAGCTCACGCGCCCAAGTCCCATCAGCATAAACGCCTCCGCTCGCGCGTGAGGTCCTCCGCCCCGGCGTAATTGCTTTTAACGCGTCTTTCGCAAAAAAGCTCGCTCCCTATCAACTCCAGTATATCGTATATGTAATTCTAAACGAACAGCTATCTCTCTCCGATGTATAAAAGCGAGGCTTGCATTCTATCGGATTTTTCCGACTTGTCTGCGCACAGCGCTTGAGAAAAGGGAGCTCTTTTCACCTGTATTATACACGCTCTCGTGTGTGTGTGTGTGTGCTTAGGATAACGAGAGAACACAGCGTAAACGCAGCCGAGCGCCGTATTATTATATAGCCTGATAACGAGATCTTGTTTATTCGCGCGCGCGCGCACCCACAGAGAATACGTTCTATATTAGATGCAAACTTGCCTTTTTTTTATCTCCGATATAATGGGCTGCGGCGTATATTATAATACATTGTATTCGAATTTTTGCTATATGCAAATGCCGCACACTATTAGCCGTGAAATCGCGTTGTAGCGGAAATTGTTGTAAGAGCGAACGTGTTTCGATATCCGTCGATGATAAGCGAAGCGATCGATGAAAGATCAAAGTCTGTTGTTTCTTAAGTCCGTAGGCGCGGTTTAAAAGCTGTGTGTTACACCTATAAGGCTACCTACGACGCTCACCCGCTGCGATCTGACACCTATTCTTTTTAGATTATTCAATGCGTGACGCACTTTGCTGTAGGTTCCTAATATCCAATTTTGCTAATACAGTCAAAATACGAATAGATCATTTTCGCGCAAAAATATATAGGTATGTATATGTATAGAACGCCGGAAATTCGCATAAATTTTGCCGAATCCGTTATATCCCGTGCGAAGCTAATTCTGATTCATCTGGCTAGCTTCTTATTCTGCTCATATGTTGAAAGTGGAAAGAATAAGTCGAGGAATTTGGGATTGCGTTGAACGACAAAAATTTTTCTTATTCGTTATTTGGAGAACAGCCGTTGATTTCAAACGTGATAATGACTAATTTCAACAAATTTTCGGATAACGATCGTGGTATATTATAATTAGCAGCGATATAGTCGTTTACACTCTCTGTTAGAGCTGCTGCCAACGTTTCTCGCCTAATTATTAGTCTCATTAATCAGACTCCCCTGCGTCTGTTAAATTATTCACGCAGATTCATTTGCTGCTGACCTGTAGGTGCATATAACGGAGCCGAGAGCCTTGAGGCATCGGCGCGAACGGCGAAAGGCGAAACGGTCGCCCCCTTATTATTATATAATTCTAATACGAGTCGAAATTTGGCACGTTTGTGTTTTTTTAAAAATCTCTCCGATTAATCGAAGTAAAAAGCGATCCAAAGTACAATTTTGGATTTATTCCTTAGGCTTATACCGGGTTTCCCAAACACGTATCGTCGCTGTGAGTCCGGTGACTCCCTTATAGTTATTGCTAATACTTATTACTAATAATACAAATATAGTTGTTACTATTTTCATCGATAATTTACAAGTTTTGAATTTTGTAATAAGTATTAGCAATAGTTATAAGGATTTATAATTTTTTATTTATAATTTTTATTTATAAGTTATAATTTTACTGGGAAACCCGGTATCCCACTAAAATTTTTTATTAAAAACTGTTGCGAGTGTGACCTAGTCTTACTTAATTTGGATTTGTACGTATACGTATGAGGACCGCGATATATCAAAACAAAGCAGTTTTGGACTGGCCTTTCCCCCATCGGCTAAATTATCTGGCCAGCGAAGATAGGTGGCGCATAGGTATTTTTCTCTTTCCCTCTCTGTATATAGGGGTATCCCACCCATGCCAAATCTGCCTCAATTAGTGTGCCTATACTTGGGCCGCTCATTCTATATAGTTGTGCCGCAGATAAAAGGTCTCTTGAGCTTAGCTCAACTATAATGACTCGTATCCAACTCATGAGTTTTATCCTGCTCTTTACAGCGCATATATACTGATCCGCTTTTCCAAAGACTGGCACATATTAGCCGACCCGGACTCGTTTCACCGATTCGAGCGTGGAAAATCCATTTTTTTTCTCTCTCTCTCTCTCTCTTTCTCTTCTTCTCCGCAGACTTTTCCCGCTAATACAATTTCTCACTCTCAATGATGCAGGTTGCACGTGCGCGCGAGCACTATACTGTTTCCATGACTTCTGCGAATATAGCTGCAGCAGCCACACTACCCGTTTTTTTTGCGCTTATTCTTTCTAAGTATCCGAATAAACGCGTGAGAAAATCATCATCAAAGCCCCGGCGGAGAACAACGGCATCGCGCCGCTACATATAATATAATATATGTGCATACAATACGCGTTCGCCGTGTATAATGTCTTTATAATGACGGCTACGAATCTCGTTGCGAAAATCGAGAGAGACGCGCAGCAGAAGCATCAGCCGATGCTGATGGGAAAATCGCGCGCGAGAAAGCTGTGGCCGTATATGTATACCGTTGAAATTCTATTCCCATAAAAAAAACGGAGAAAGACGAGGCTGCACCGATGACAAAGCTTTATATAGTGTATATAATACAGCAGTCAGATGTGCCCAATTTTCTGCCGGGCAATCAAGGATGAAGAGATATATGCGCTCGCTACTACTACTGTGCTACTCGCGCGCACAATTATAGTCACACTCCTTTTTCTTTTCCTCAATTTCTCTGATGTTAGAGAACACCTGCGATGTATAGCCACTTTGATGTCGACTGTGTATGTGTATGTGTGTGTGTGTGTGTGTGTGTTTTTGCTGTCGGGCGAGTTTCTTGACGATCGTGTGTGTTGTGTGCGAGCTTCAATCGAGTTTCGAGAGTATTTTGAGAGGATGATGGGCCATTGACTTTCTGAAAAAGAAAGTAAATATGTGTCGCAACTTGATATCCCGGCTTCTTTTTTTTTCTTTTTTGCTGCTTTACGGAGATTCGTATACGGCCAATTATATATTTGGAGTATGTATATTTATACCCCGTCTTCTTTTTGTTCTTTGCGTAAGTATGGATATAATATAAAGCCTGAGGGATATACTATTGTGCGTCAGTTATATTTATATCATCAGCTCTCGTCGATGAAAGTAAAACTAATTAATGCAAATTGATGTATCCTCACTATAGTTTCTTATTCTCATCGTCGACCCGGGTAAATTGATGCGTCTAAGTAGATGCAGGTCGACTCTCTGGTAATAATATAATACTGTATATACGCGCGCACTCTCTCTGTATCAATATCATAAACAATAGCAGAACTAATTAATGAAAATTGCATATCCCGGGACGAAGTCTTTATAATATATCCTCTCTCGTGTAATTTGTAAGGCGTGCGGGCTAAAAACGCAGTACGTAAATCAGCCGTTCTGTACAAAAATCGACGCTTAATTAATCGAACACACTATATACCATATACTCGATCATTATATACCTTTTTTTTTGTGAAAGGTTCGTGTTCATCGCGCTCGCGCGAGAAAACGAGAGGAGGACGCCTCCGGGGGGGGGATCTCTTTTTACTCATCAGCATCGACACTGCACATCGCTCTTTCTTGTGGCCCCTTCCCCTCATCCTTATTATCATAATCAGCTGCTCTCCGTGGAGAACAAAAAATGTGAATTTTTAAAAGAAAAAAAATTGCCCGCTTCATGCGCGAGAAAGTTCGGCGAGGATATGAATTAACGATTATATTAATGAAGCGAAATGCTGCACCGAGCGATATAGGTTGTATTCGTATATATATACACGAGTTCTGTATATTAAGGAAACGTCTGATTGATGGCTTTAAATCAAAATCTTTTTTTTTTTCTTCTCGTCGAGAGCCGAAAAAATTTTCCTCGCGCGCTAAACGCCGTTTATTCGTCGTATTTTTCGTTCTACTTAAGCTTAACAAATTGTAATTTATTATAAGAAGAAAGTTCGCCGCATTTAAGAGCGGGGCGCGCGCACACACACGCAC
>UCQR01026570.1:8759-19897 GCA_900474235.1 Cecidostiba semifascia | reverse complement strand
ATGCTCGTTGAAAACCGAACTAGACGATATATTATATTATAGCAACATTCAAGTAAATTCATTTTAAAAAAAGTACAGTAACCGGAAGTGTAGAGAATTATTCAACACGTATATCAGTTCAACAATTATTCATATAACTCTCGCACGGCGAGGATTTGGATAGAAGAACCAGGCTCCGCCACATTCATAATACATAACGTGTCCATAATATAAATATAATAATCAACGAAAATATCTAACATCGATATTTCAGACTCTTCGTCGATCTCGTTCCAAAACATCGTCGTCGAGCGTTAATTATAAGTGTATAAACGCTCCTGTTTAGAAAAAGTCGTCGCGACGTCTTCGGCGTCGCGATTCGATCTCGTAGAGTCAATCGTCCATGAGGTCATCCGCACCCGGCTCTATCGTGCTGTCGTGATATTCTTCGTCGTTGTTGACACGCGGTACGGCCTGGAATTGGTCGGAAGAGATCGACGGCATTAGGGGTAGGTCCGTGGAGTAGTCAACGTCTCTCTGACTCGCTGGGGTCGTCAAAGTGCGGTAGAGACTGCTCTTGACCAGCTGCTGGGGACTAGAGTCGTAGGTCGACTGCGAGGACTCGGTGGTAGGTGGGCCTAGTGGCGTTGTTCCGTCCGGTAATGTTCCTGTGGAAAATTTTTTTTTTTTTAATGTACTTGTTAGTGTTGAGATTCGGTTTCGATTCATGAAATGTTGGCTTTGATTATTTTTTGTTTGTGAGAAAGTCTCTGTTAAAAAAGATTGAAAAATGTTTACTCCAGAAAATCATAAATAACATACGTTATGTCTTTGTACGCAAGTATACTTAATTTTGTTTTCGCGTGTAATCAAGCTCTGTTTATTTACGCTCTCCTCTCATCATACTAAAAAGCTTTCCAATTAGACATATCGCCAGTAAAATCATGCCGAGTATGGTCAGCCGTGTTATCATTAAAATAACTGTAACCCTCTCCCCACACAATTTACCATTGAGTCTATTTGTCGATCCAGCGATTTCGCCGATAATCGACGGCGTGACATCGACGCAGGACGTCTTGGCCGTGCTCCCACTGGTCGAAGGCATCGGCGTTGTCGTGTTGGGTAATTTATGCGGCCTATACCGATGATCCGATGGGTCCCATATGTACATGTAGTAGAGCGACAGAACGATAGCCGCGAGACTGACGGAGATGATGTAGGCGACGACTGTGAGGACACGAACGAGTTTCTGCTTGTGCTTGGGCTCGTAGAGCTTGTCCTTGCTTTCCTCACCGGCGAACTTGACCTCGTTCGCGGGCTTACCCTCGGCGTGCTTCGTGCCCAGGGTGCGGCTGATGCTCGCCATCACGTTGTGCGCGCTCATCTTGCGCGAGATCTGCATCCTACGACGGGCTCGGCTCTGCGCGGTTACCATCTTTAGTTCGTGCTTTAGTATTGGATATTTATGTGTTAGGAGGACTTTCTTTTTGTTGGATTTTTCGACCTTGTCGCGTGGAATATTGAGCAATTTTTTTTTTCATCGATCGTCCTTAGGATGTATATGCGCGGCTTGAATCTTGATTGAGTTGAAGGATATGTTTGAAACGCTCTTGAAACTTATCAGATAAGAGGCTATATGGTAAAGCGCAAAATGTGTGTTTGTTTTTAGTAGAAAAGATCGATTTTGGTAAATCAATGCTCAATATTCTTTGAGCTATACAATAGTGAGATCTTAAAGTTAAGTAGAATATTATATGAATTTTATTATTTTTAAACGCGATTCTAAATAACTTATCTCTAATTGTATAGCTTGCGCATTAATTTGGCTGATTGATATGTGCACCGATATATAAACATTTAAGACGAGAGTTTACAGAGTAATTTTATCTTCGATATTTTCTGCTCAGACTGCAGCGCACGATTGTGTATGCAAAGACTCTCGATATATCCTCCTTTTCTGTTTGGAATCGTCGACTGTGTATTTTTTTTTTCGAAAGTTTATTCTGCTTCACATTTCGTAATTCTCTTATAATTGTTATTTTTAAACTCACGACTCGAATAAGTGCCGCGAACGAATGTCATTTTGAAAAAGCGCCACGACGTATTATTTCGACGGATTATTCATCGCAATGTTATGCAAAAATGCTCGAGCAGTGAAACGAAATTTAATTAAATTTTAATTATAGTAGTAAGTAGGAATGTAATTAAACGTGAGAGAACATCGAGAGGGAACAACGGTATAAATACACGCGATCCTCGAAAAATAGCTTTCATGACGAGAAAACACAGCGGTAAAACCCAGCCGTACAGTAAAATGTTGATTCCAACAACGCACAAATTCTATTTCTGTCTTTTAAAGCTCTACAATAAAAAAGCCTTTAATTTCGATTGTTGAAAGAGCCGCGTTTTCTTCAAAGATCCATATTGTATATTACAACAAAAATAATATTTTTGACTCGTTCTATTCGCACATGACTCTCTCTATCGAAATAAGTTCAAGCAGGAGATAATCCCATATCAATATGAGCTCAACGCCGACAGGATCAGCATTTTATCTTCCCCATCGAGCCGTATACGTACGTATATAGATTCGAGGAACAAACAGTATAAGAGCCATATACGCCGAGGTCATGCCACCCTGCGCGTCAGAATTGACCCTTATTCTGGAGTAGACATCTATATAGGTATATACACCTAGCTCTCGTCAGTATCTCCCTTGTGAATCAGCTGCAATAAAATCCAATCTAAAACTAATTACGAAAACAACGTTTATCTGTTTGCACAACTCGTAACAAAGGAAATATATTAATAGTCTTTATACACACTCACATAATACACGCGCGCCGATCGATACGGATGTAAACAATATAGTTCCGTTAGCTCAAATGAAGTAAAAGCGCGAATGCGGCGTTAATTTATTTCGCTATAATGCTTCCGATACTCTGAGCAAACACAAATATCCAATAACGATACTCACTCATATATATATATATTAAGTACACATCAATCAGCAGGTCAAGAAAGAAAAAAACCAACAATCCATATACTCCCCGTGTGTAGCCATATATATATTCGAAAGCTCTCCTTACCACACAGCCGAATCAGCACAGCGAAACGAATCTCTCAGCCCTCGGTGTTGGAGGTATATTCTTCGGCAATTGTCAAAAATTATATGAAAAGAATGAAGGAAAAAAGCTCCAAACGACGACCTATCGCGCTCGTCGCGACGGGCCCATGTGTAGGCCTGTAAAAGCGCACACTATCGTCCAGGAGTCAAATGAAATGGAGGATATATCCGCGCGTCTCTTCTCGCCGAGAAGTACGAGGGCTGACCGGACGCCACCTACGCCTTGGGCCACTGAGAGACGCGGAGGTGCTCGGGGGAGTATTATAGCAGCGCTGCCGCGTGGAAGCTTGCGCAAGCTCGACGACGCACGATGGTTATGCTCCGCGAGTTTCTGCGCAGGGAGCTGGCGCCGCCGCGTGACCAGGGGGATAAGCATCGAGCTTTTCTGCGAGAAGGCGGGAAAGTGACGTAAGCCAGGCTTGGTTTGAATCGTCAGCTGATGTATACGGATTGCGAGCGTGATGTAATTTTTGGAGTGGTTCGTGGAAAGTCATTATGAATGTGGGTATATGATATAATGCGCGCGTTTTGAAGAATTTGAAATTTTTTTCCGTTATACACACGTGCACGCGCACGAAGAAGGGTTTAATTGAAAAATTCTGCGTTTGATGAAAAACTTGCAGGAATGTTGAGTATGGCAGCATTTTAGCAAAGTTACATTACATTCTTTATGTATTAAATTTTTAACAAAATTAAAGCTGCTGAACGTTTTGAAAAACTTTCTTGAAACGAGCTTTATAAAATAAAATAAGGACGCCGCGGACGACGAGTGCAGTGCTTCCGGATAAATCGAAAGACGTGTAATCGAGGATCTTTATAGTATAGCCTAGATCCGGGCCATTAGCCCGGATTGCAAGCTCTGCGGCGAATAAAGCTTGCGATATCGTCGGCGAAGAGCCTTGACACGTCCGAATATTTACCACAGGTATATACACTCGCGCGTGAAAGTTTATTGCTTGCGCTCTTATATACGATCGATAAGTATTAGGCGGCTGATGGACAGCGCGGTATACGAGACTCGCGCGCTTAAGCACGTGACTGCGGCGTTGCCGGGCATGTGAATTTTGGCGTGCGCAGATTAGTTTGATCTATCCAATTTTCGCGTTTGAGTGATGTATATAAACATGTGACCGGCTCTTATATATACGAGCACTTATTACGGCTCGTCATAGTTAAGCGTGTATATAACTGAATTTTCGATGATTGTTTGGGGGGAGGATTATGACGGAAGTCGCACGTGATTTGCTGGATTTATCTTTTCGGTTCTTGTAGTTTGTTTGTGATGGGAGTTTGATGGCGGTATTGTGGGTATTATTAACCGAAACATTAATTTACCTTTGTGCGAGCTTTCGGCAAGGAGAAAATGCGTAATTCGTTATTTTGATTTCGATGTTTACAGTCTGTAGCCTAATTATTATTATAAAGAGGAAAATTGAATGAGTTGAAACGAAAAAAAAAACTATATATATTCAATCATCGTTGGCTTGAAGAATTGAAACCAATCTGATTGACAGTTTAATAAATTTCATCGAGAGTTTCCTCGTCCAATATACTGGCGAGTTTATTAGCTGAGCAAATAACGTCCCAGTTCATCGGACGATTAGCCATTCAAGCGTGTAGGTATTAGGGATAATACCGCGCCTTTGTTTTCGGAGTGTTCGATTTTAACTTGCGCACAGGAGGCGTAAAATTAACTGGAACTGTCGTATTTTTCGTTTGGTTTTGCTCGGAGCGAGCTTTCATTCGCCGACGTCATTCTTTCTGGGTTAAGAATTGCGCTTCTAATGTATATTATTGGATACGAAACACTGAACGTAACGAAATAACATCTCAGTATACCGGGGCAATGTTTTTTTTTTTAAATTAAGCGTTTTGTCCTGCATGGTACTGCGTGTCTGCTTATATTGAAACCAGTGAACCAGTATTGAAGGGTACAAGTCGTAATAGCCGACTACATAAGTATATATGTCGCGTGAAATCCATTACAGCCTACAGGAGAAAAAAGGTTGCCAATTGAAGGGTAGGTTGTGAAGTCAGGCAGTCTACTTACAAACTTGTTTGAAAATTTTCATTATCAAACACACAATTCCTCTATAATGCATTTCTAACCGTCTAAAATTGAATACTGAGTCTTAATAATTTTTACGCAAACTTTAGACCTTCATGAGTCAATTGGAAAGTGATAGAATCCATAACTATTATTACACGTGGAATGTAAGCTAAAATATTTGCATATATATATTCGTCTTGACTCAAGACAAGAAATAAAAACAATTTCAGAGAGATAGAGATGAGAGAAATAGGATCAAAAGCGTATAACGATAACAAGTCTCATACTATTTGCATTAGTGGGTTAAGAGAGCCAAGTGCGCGTGGCAGTATATAACTCGTAGCAGACCAACCGATGTTATAACATATATACCCGAAGGAAGCCCCGGCACCGGCGTTACGACCCTGATGCCCCGTTTACTTCGCGAACTCTCTCCGTCATGCGATTGGTCTACCGCCCCAGGAACTTGTACTCGCACCATTTCTATGGCTTTGATTATTATGTTTCTAGCTTATAGGCTCTCTCCCTCAATTCTCTCGATCGTCGGCTCCGTGTTTCAGACACTCGATATACCGTCACATATACATATATATGCCAATACGCTATAATATACTTATCCGTTAATACTCGATCGTTTTTTTTCCTTGCACGCTTGGATTACCCTAATCTCTTTTTGTGTGCCCAATCTCTCGGGCTCCCTTTTAGCTTGCGGTAAACTTAATTCGACGGCCACGAGGCTCTTAATCCCTTGATGCTGAGACGCGCATTTGTTAACGCGGTTGAGGTGAACGCATTTCAAGGTATACGCGGTTTCTGAGGATGAACCAATTACTATACACGTTTGGCTGGAACGATGGAGTAAAACAAACAAGTGGAACGTTTGAAAGCATCAGAAGAAAGTTAAAGCACTAAAGATGCTTCCTTCTAATGTCCCAATAACAACCCTGCCCTGCTTGCTTAAAACAAGTGCTTATAGTTATAACTACTTCCGCTTCTCTTCGTAAACCTACTTTGAGAGTAAGCGCGAACTATACCGTTAAATTAGAAATGGACAGGAAAATTGCCAATGGTATATATACGGCAGCCTTCTTTTCTAGGCAACGCAGCTTTTTACTTATACTTTATGGAACGAATCGAGACGTGCTTGAAAACTCTTTTTTACGGGGCTATACTTCAGGCAAAGAATTAAAATTGTTGAAACGAAAATTTATATTATTATATCATTTTTACTACTGCATTGTTCTCATATCACATTTGTAATCGGTTGATTTATTTGATATAGATATGCTACTTTCACTTCTTTGCCTAATACACTATAGCTTGGCTAAAAGGCTTCTCTATACATCTTATTTAATAACAACTGAAAAGACAAGACGTTAGCTCGAAAAGAAAATCCATTTAGCAACAAAAGGCCATTGGAAATCTCCCTATATACACTCATCTCTGGCCATATTACGCAAGACTGCAGCGCAGCATCGCATTTATTATAAAGACTCTCTTCACCTCTTTTCGCGGTCACGCGCTGCCTGTATTTAAGCATCCGGTTCGTTTAATCTCGCGGTTGTCTACACAAACGATCCCCGCGAGAGTGAGCCTCCGAAAAGCAAGTCGTGCTTCGCCTAAACATTCGATTTTCACTCGTGCCACTTTTGGATATGAGTATATAGCAGATGTGCGTGTTTAATTTTGAGAGATGGTTCGACATTTCGAGAACGAGATGAGCTAACGCGTTTCTGGATTTTAATTAATGCGTCGTATTTGTTAATTGTTGTGGACTATAAATCGTGAACTTTTTTTGCGTACATATACATACACATTAATTAGAAAAAAAGGTCGAGAAGTCATATTGTAATTAAATTTCATTTTGAAATGGTCATTAAAAAATATGTTCTGTGTTTTATTAAATTCCTTCGATGTTACACGCAATTATCACAAAGTTCTTAAGGATATATATATTTCAGTTTAATTAAACGACGTAGCTGTATATACCTTTTGTGAAGTGTATACCAGCTGTTAATTAAACGTACTAGATATTGAATTACAAATTTATTATATATGACATTATAATGGAGTGAAGAGATAAAAAGGATCCTCTCAAATGAATGTATCGATCGGTCTGAGAAACCAATTAAAACTTAGATTACACGGAACAAGAATTCTATGTATATATATGTATTTGTCAGTCGACCTCTTCAGGCATCAAACATCAACTTTGTTATCCTCTAAAGCTATCGTGAACATACGCATGTCAAGGCCAACATTTCACTTTTCTCGTGCACATCGAGCTTGTCTAATCTGCACATGTGTCTCAATTTTCAGAAAATCACACGACATCCAGTGTTTTTTTAAAAAAAGGAAACCATCAGTGCTAACCTCGTGTCGTCGGAGTAGTGCTGATTTTCACCGGTCGCTTTCTCGATCCTTCCGACTTGATCGGCACCTCGAGATGCTTCAAAGCGAAGGGCATCTGGTGCTGTTTTTTTATGCTACTGGCTTTCTTCGTAGCCGTTGTCGAGCTAGCGCCCGATGCTTCCTCTGACGATGCGTCGTTTTTCAGTGAGGATGAGGTTCTACTGTTCCTCGTTCTGTCGGTCTGGTCACCACTCGAGTTTGGCGAGAACGAAGCTCCGCCATTGGTTGATGAACTCTCCACGATTACCGGTGCGAGCATACTGTGGGAGGAGAATCAGATAATAATTTTTTATTTTTTGACTCGCTTAGCAATTTCCACGTCTTTTTTATGCGTACGAAAAGCAGGCAAAAGTCCCTTAAACTTGTGAATTTTGATATTTTTAATTTATTGAATACTTGGAAAAATTTTAAGATTGTAGCGTTGTCGACCGTAGCGTCGTGTCCTGCTTTACAGACATAAAAAGGCGCTAAATCTTCGAACTATTGCGTCAGAAAAAATATGTTCTAGGTCATAGGATAGAGTTCTTTCGAGCCCATAATACACTAAATATCGAACACATGGAGAAAAAAAGTTTTGTAACGATTACTTGAATGGAAATTTTTTTAGTGGTCAACTTAATCTATATATTCGCATGATTTCATTTTATCTCTAATTGCTCGTAAAATCTATTATCATTGAATCCCCACGTGCCTATTTCCAGATGGCTGGATCCCCGTTTGCTTATCAAATCAGCAAGAACCATAAAATAGTAAACATAAAGTTACGAAACAAGTGTAACCCTTATTATTAGCCATACGAAGATTAAGAAAAAATCATTTCAACCAAAAGATCATCCTGATCTCAACCACACGTATAATCACATTAATCCAAGTCTTACGCAACCGTACCTTCATATATCATCCAATTAATCCAGCCCGTAGTAAAAATGTTAAAAGAAAAAATGTCTCACGCGACATCCTGTAGTCCGATGCTAGCCTCTCCTGCCGACTTGTTCTTCTCAAAGTTCGCCCTCAACACAGGGTTCACGTTATTCACGATCTCTCGTCTCATCTTGAGCCTTTCCTCCTCGGGATGCAACCTAGCCTCGGCATCGGCAGCTGCGAACACGTCGATACCAGCTGGCACTATCCTCGACATGATCATCGCTGCTGGTGCTCCGGTCGTCATGTCAATTTCGCGAGCCATGTGGAAATCGACCCTTGGCTCCGAGTGCGAACTGATCGCCTGGGCGTGCATCAGTCTCGGATTCGGAGGATGCCAAAGGAAGATGTAGTACGCGCTGAGAACGATGCCGACGAACGAGACGGAGACCATGTAGGCCGTGACCGTTATTATCCGAATGATCTTCTTGGGCTCGCGGTCCTCGTACAGCGCGTCTTGCTTCGCCTTGTCCGCCGGGTTCTCGCCCGACGTCTCGCCACCGCTACTCATTTTCGCTGTCGCTTCTACTCTCGGTTCGGGCTTGGATCAAGCTTGTTATGTATCCTGATCCAGAAAGAGATGGTTCACTTTATTTTTTGTCGATATACTTGAGAAAAAGAGCGAGTTACATGCTTTAACGATCGCGAGCTTAATTAGATTTAAAATTAGACGCGTGTTGCATGCGCTCGGTTGATGGAAGTAGGCGAGAGACGAGACTCGCGCAATTGTATAATATGATAACGTTTCTTTTTTTTTATTTTTTTTCCTCGGATTAATTAAACGTGTCCGGGAAGTTATTCAATTTCATCAGCTCTTTTGCATTACATTTTGTAATGAGAGTTTAATCCGCATTTGCAAATGGAATTATATACAGTTAGAGAGTGCATTGCACGACGCGGCGTTCTCGATTTAAATTTAGTCTCTACTCGACTTGCGATCGATATCGGTGAAAAACTAACCCCGTTAAAAATTCATCTCCGACACTATAAATATACCGTGAATGTTAATGCTGCAGCACAGAGGCAACATATAAATAATATACTGACCAGGAACGTTCTGATTCTCACGTTGATGCGGATCCCCAGCCTTTCACATCTTCTCCTCTCCAAACAGCTCTCATTCAAATCTGTTTACCTCCTTATCTCTCCGTCTGTTTACTCGGCTCTGTGCATCCTCTCTTGTCTTCAAACTCGTCCCTCTTGTATACTCGTCGAGTCATTTGCAAATTTCGCGCTGCATTTTACGAGATTAATACAAACAAAAAAAAAATCACACTCGATCCTCGCCGAGGATCTAGCAGTTTAGCTTTCTCGCGTAGCGCTATAAGCTCACGAGAGAAATCGTGCGGTGATCACTTGCAAGCTCGATCGTGACTTGATTCCGTAAAATTTCGTAAAAAGTATAGAGCAGAAGGTCAGAGAGCGGAGCCGATCGGAAGAGCACTTGTACGACTTATCTCTTCGAATGCGCCCGAGAGGCAAGAACGTGCGTCGTGCTTAAGGCACATAAGACTGCGCTCCGCAAGCTCTTGGCCGATCCTCCCTGCCTTCGCGCTTTCTCTCTCTCTCTCTCTCCCTCTCTCTCACTTGCTCTCTTGCTCCCTCACTCGTTCTATTAAATTTTCCACGTGCGCGCAGACGCCGCCGCCGTGGCCACGCGCATTCGTATATATGTATGTATACATACATATATACTCTCTCGTAACAACACAGATCGCGTTGATCCCTGCGAGTATTGTATTATACGAGAGCTTGCGGTGCAATGGCTGCGCTGCACCTGCACCTTCGACATCACGCGGCAAATGCTTATTGACACATACGGCCGCGCATTATTATATTATATGCATGAGTGTATGAAGGGTATGTATTCGTATATGCAGAGAGGGTAGGGATGTATGTAGGTACGTACGTACCTATACGCGTCTAGGTAACGCGAGTATATAGAGACGCGGCTGGAAATTTGGAGTAGTAGAGCAGGTGGCCGATAAACATATGTGTACAGAATAAGGTTTCTAGTTATTTAGCGCTCTCGCGCGCGCGCTCGAGCTACTAGCGAAATCCCATTTGGTAAGATCGCTTGAGATTGCGCGCTGCGATGCTTGGATGCTTATATATGTATATACGTGACGTTCGTTTATTTAAGGGCTTTACTTATACCTATACTTACTTTTTTTTTTATCTTTCTGTCGCGCCTGAAAATTGTACTTGATTTCATGATTCAGCTAGATTTTATATAACTTGCATGCTCGCGAGACTCGTGTGTAATTTATGTTTTGGAAGAAGAATAAGTATAGGAGAGAAAGTGGAACAATCTTGAGTACATCGTCAGTATATGCATATTATCGCCGCTCCCCTTTCTTATATATAGCCACGTTATATCTTGCGCCTGAGCTTTTCTCTCGTCCTTATTGTAACTTTTTTTTTGACGGATAGAATGTGATAGAGATGTTTTATTTTCAACTAAAAGAGTTCTTTTATTTAAGGATAATATGCTGAGAAACCTTTTTCTACATTCTTAATTGGTTCCTGGATTGCTTCAGAATTGTTTTTACAAATGAATTTCCATATAAATTTATTTTCTATGAAAATAAATTGATGGAAGGTTAGCGGAGTAAGACAAGTGTTTCGGTGTTTTACATATAAATACTA
>UCQR01026569.1:8191-18301 GCA_900474235.1 Cecidostiba semifascia | reverse complement strand
CGTACTTAGCAGCGTTATCGGATCGTGTGGCGACCGTAAACTTCCGAGCGGCCGCGCGAATACGAGCCGAACTCGAGGAGGATCGTCGCACCTTCGAGACGCCTGCACTTTCTGGCTGACTCTGCAGCGGCGCTTTAGTCTCGAAACGCAATTTCGCTCGTGTCGACAATTTTTCTGCTTGAATGAGTCGTTTTTCTCTCTCTCTTACTTTTTGTTGACTAATAAAATTCCTATATATCATTGCAACAACTGAGATCGAATATCGAATTTATATTATTGTATAGAATGCTATAATGTATTTTTACGACTATACTTTGTTTATATACTCCGAGACAAACCAGCTCTCTCTCTCTCTCGGTCTAAAAAGAAAATCGAAGCCGCAGCCCAGTTGGCGTCACACATCGACCCCCTCGACTCCGAAACACTGACCGCTGACGTGTGTGTCTAGTCTCCGGGCTTCGACACGTCATCCTATAGCCTATAGCTCAAGACTCTATATAAATATATAGTATGCGTAGAAGGACAGAGACAGAGAGCAGCGTCCCGTTGTACAGGGCTTACGTGGCTGGGGGTAGCTTCGATTTTCGCCAAAGTTCAAGGCTGCGATCCGCATCGCGAAAACCTTGTCACCAATTAGCCGAGGAATTGCAAATGGCTGGGGTGCTTCGTATATCGCGACTATGGATCGGGAGCTGATGCATGATTGCTTTTTACTGCTATGTTTAGTCGGTAACGAACGTGATCCACATTAGTGCACAAGGTCGGCATTTATTCATATATTTTAGCGTATACACATCACGAATGAGAAAAACGAAATTACCTTGTGTCGCGCGACGATGTATGTTATCCGCCGTTGAAGTACACAACGCACAGCACCGTCACAAACCCGCACCAAAGACACACAGCGCAAACGTCACCGATCGGCTTCGCTACCACTTTTAAGTATACACACCGCGATCGCAGTAGCACCGCAGCGATACCGGCACAGCTCTCGTTAATTGCCGGCAGCAACAGGTGACAAGACTGCAGTAGTATTTCCCGGTGTGGGATACGCGCGCTGAGCAAAATTTACGCAGCGACTCCTTTGCTTCTATTTGATGGCCGCGTCGAGTGCCGGTGAAAAACTAGCGGCTAGGCGCGCGCGCTCGCGACTGGACTGCCGACCCACTAAAAGCGAGCCGCGGCGCACGTGCGCGACTGCACCGACGAATCGTTCATGTCTTATTGCTATACCGGACGGGCGCTCGCGACCGTGTGTCGCCCGTATATCTAGAGACTGCTTTTTAATGATTTTTAAAAATACGTGCCAAGCGTTAAGTATTCATGGGGTTGATATTGCGGCTGGGTCAAAATACTCCGACGAGTGTGTACGAGATGGTATAACAGTCGAATATCGATTTTTTTTTTGTCATCATTGACTTACTTTTCAAGGAGACACGGCAAAAGCTTCGATAATTTATTCTCTACGATATGGATTTGCGACTACCCGGCAATTTGGCTGTTGCGCCATCACAACGGTTACGGAGTTTCTTTTTTACTACTCCCGCTCTTTTCCTCTATACACATCACGAGAGGTCTATAAGTACAGGCTATTACTATACAATAACGCGGTCTAAGCCAGCGTTTCCGCGGAGGCTATATTATCGACGATATGATTATTGGCGCATCTATAAAACATCGGCGCAGAGAACAGGATACGCGAGTTGTAAAGTTTTTTCCTTTCGTCGTGTATAAGCCCCGCGATGCCGGTAATTTGTACGTGTAGGAGATGAATCGATATACTATGTCTGCACTACTCGACCTCTTTCGTTCGTTAGCCCCCTCAACGAGCCTCTACAGTGTACTCGATCTATTGGTCTCGTATACATACACGTATATATCCAGCTGCATTTTCCTTGATTAAAAAAAAAGAAGGCTTTTTATCGCAAATTCCTCTATCGATGGCTTCGATCTTTATACGCTCGCCGCTATCTCCGCTGACGCGCGAGTATAATTTTTTAGCGTTTCGAAGCCCATTGATTTCAGCTGGAATACTTCATTAAGCTTTATCTTTATACGCTACTGGCGCGCTGGTAAAATTTCATTATACCGCGCCAATGAAATTTCAATCGAAACGTGCGCAGAGAGAGGGAACGAAGTACGTCCCCCGCGATAATATTTATACTTCGTAATTGGGGCTTAATAAAGTTAAACGAACGTCAAAATTGCCGGATAATTCCGCGACTCGGAGCAAAACTGTATACTCACTTCCGGTCGTCTGTCTCTCTCTCTCTCTCTCTCTCTCTCTCGCGGCTATAAGCTCCTTAATCCGGAATAAATTAACCCGTCCAATAAATTATCTTATCTGCAGTACTTTCTCCGAGTCTCTCTGCATTTGAAGCGATTGTATATCTGTTGCAGCCGCGCAGTCTCGTTAGCGAGGAATTTAATTAGCTTTTTTTCTTGAACTGAGACTTTCGTTCGTACACTGCAAATTGAATCAAAAATACAATCTTCTACACCCGAATTCAAGCTTTGAAAACAGATGAACGTTCATCGTCTGAAAAGCCAACGAGCCTTATGCATTAGTCTTAATGTTTAAACAGGCATCTCAAGGGAGACGGCCCATAAGAGCTCTACTATAGAGTATAAATCGACTAACGACAGAATCGACCTAATGCAGTTTTAATTACCAGACGCCGTCTCGCGCGCGCGCGCGGAATAACCGATTTGCCGGCGAAGTAGCCTGGAAAACACGGGGGAAACGCGCGCCGCGGAAAAATAAAGTTCTCCCGAGACAGCTCGTTAAAGCTCGCCGCGCGCGCGAAGAGCTTTCTTTTACGCCAGTTCTTATAAAAAAGAACGAGAGCTAGATAGAAAGAGAGAGGGGGATGGGGAAGCTGCTGCCGCGAAAGTTTATCGCGAATATCGGCCTGGGGGTATAGAAAACACGTTTCCTCCTTGAAATAATAGAATTCGAGAGCTACTTTCCGGTGATTAATCACTCGAAGAATCGCTGCTGCTGTCGGGGGGGATCACGCTGTTCGTTAAACGAGCGCGAGCTTTATCGCGTCGCCGAATAAATAGATTAAAAAATATATTGGGGGGGGGGGAAACAAAAACAAGCCGCATTAGCTGTCGGCCGGGGCTAATAATCCGTTTATCAGGTTGAATTCGGCGCGACAAATCATACTTCTGCAATTGGCAATTCGCCATTTCTATATACTGTGCACCGCCTCGCGACTGCTGCTGCTGCTGCAGCTGCATTATTCGGCTCGAAATCGGACAATCAATGGACTCGTTTGTATTACGATAAATTCGCGGCCGGACAGTAAAATATATACGGCGCTCAATAACTTGTGTGGTGTGTTCTCCATTGCCGACACAGCGACCAGAGACTATTCGTTTTTTTGTTTGTTTTTGTTTTTGTTTTTTAATGTCCCCTTTTTGCTCGACGACTCGAATAACTGTATAATAATACCGCCGCGCGCATAAGCGAAATCGTTATCTCGCGGTAATGATCGCGCATTGTCGCTGTAATTTACAATACAACAATTTCGTTATCTGGTTGGCGGCGCTGCGCATTAATCAAACTTTTAATAATTAGTCTCTGATGTATTTCGGCTGTGAAAATTATCGTCATTGTCGTTGCCGTTATCGTTTATTAGGGATGATTTGTTCGGCTATTGCTCTTGACTGGAGGGGCGGGGGGATGCGTCTATTGCTTTGGAAATTAGAGAACGAATATAATATATTGTCTGGATGTTAACGAGTATGCAATCGATTCGAAAACTTCGTTTATAATTCCATATCGAATTATATCCAAAAATGAATTTTCGATTATTAACTAGTAATATCTAGTATTACACGCGCTATTTCGTGTTTATGCTGTCAACAAAACGTACACGAAATGCTGCTAAGCAACACGTATATTACATATAAAATACAGTACGTACAGGCGGCACATTAATATACGTTTCAAAAGTGAACAAACAAGTACGTATATATACTTACGGGGAATATCTGCATGTATACCGTTGTACTACGCAGAGTATATATTCACAAAGCATTTCTACAATATGCGCGAATATTCCGCCCTTGTTAAATCAATAAAGAGCAGCCAGTCATTGCATTGATGAGCTATATTAAATCGCCTATGTATTAACTTTACTATATATACACAATACACAAATATAGCGGCTTGATGTCCACGATTTCCGCGTGCAATATACGCAATATAGTTTCGATCGGAAATAAAACATCCTCTATTCCGGCTAAACAATAGTACGTCTACGGGTCCAATGAATTATTAAGTTTTATGCGAGTATACACGTCTCTCTGTGCAGTATAGCGGCGAGCGATTACCGCGAGCGGGGATAATGGGCCGACGTCATTAAAGATGCCGCAGAAAGACCGGCGCTATACGGTGACCGCAGCAGTCTGTAACCTGCAGCAGAGGCTCCGCTCGCGCTTATCCGTCCAAATGGAAACAGCAGAGAGAGAGAGAGGGAGAGAGACATACACCCGGAGCCATTGCGTAATGTATAATGCGTAATCCGAAAAGGAAGCCAGCGTACTGAGGGATGGCTAAAAGGGGGATTCGCAGCGCTCTGCATAATCGAGCGTGGAATTGAATTCTCTCTCTCTGTCTCGCTCTCTCCTCGATTCCATCTCTCTTGATTCGCGATCTGTGCGGTGGCACAGTTTCTTGCGCCGAGCGGCGCTTGCTCGTGCATTCGATGCATTCAGTTTGACGCGGGGCTTGAATGACGAATGTCGAGAGCTTTGACATCAGCATTATTGACGGTTACTACTGTGATGCGTATACAAAATGCGTTGTTTACGCGATACGAGAAAAATATAAATTACACGCTATTATCGAAGAAGCATATCCAAACGTTACACAATATCTCAGCTATATCGCGAAGAAATGCACGTCATGGACAGACAGACTGTTTACATCTCGAAACAAAAGATCCTCTTTCCCTTAAAAATATTATTTTTTCCCCTCGGTGCGCGGGCGCGCTCTTTTTCTCGATCGCATTTGCATGCGGCGCAGCTCGCAAAAGCCGGTGAAATTGTTTCTCTTAAACTGTACGAGAGCGACGTATACGTACACGCCGACGAGGCGCGGTTACCTTCACTGTCTCGCTTTTGAGAGGCCGCCTCTGGCCCCTTTTTGCTGTATAGAAGAGATGCGACACGGGGGATGAAGAAAATCGGCCGTATATGAATAATGCAGAGGAAGACGCTTAACAGGAAAAAAATAACAAAGGCCACTCTCGGGAGAAAAGCAACGCCGTTTTTAATGAAAGATCGGGTATAGGCGCCTACTCTCATTCCGATAGATACTCAGGTCGCGGAGGTCGTTGATCTCTCTTTATGCGACCGATTGTATAACTTCGCTCTTCTAATGCGTCAATCATCAGAGGAGATATCGATGATGGATATCTTCGATTATAACAGGAATAGCCCGAATGAATTATGCGCGTCAGAAAATCGCAAGAAACCGAGGGCGAACTATTTCGAGATTAGATGAAATTCAAAATAATCAGAGAATTCTCAAGAACCGACGAGCAGCAGCTGTCGTGAAATATTTAAAGACATCGCCCAGGAATAAAAGGCTCATCCCTCTCTAAAGGATATATCTGACGCTCCGCGAACGGAGGGAAGCTGCATGCAACAGGAAGCCAAAAAAACGCGCGATTCCTAATCCGCGCATCTGCAGTAGCGACATCTCGCAAGAGCGTCGCGGCAATAAAAGCTACTCCGGCGCTCGCTCGCTTGGCGCCGATTAATCAGAGACGCGCTCGCGCGAGTCTGACGAATAAATCGGCAATATAAGGAGAGGGATTAACTCTCATAAAGGAGGACAAGCCGGGCCGGAGCTTCCTTTGATAAATTGCGCGCCTCCTTCTTTTCTCCCCGAGCACCGAGGGAGGCCTCCATTTATAATATCGGATTACGCTATCAATCGAAGTCAACTGCGCGTTATTTTCAAGCGCGCAGCGGTATATAGACACACGCCGCGTATACTTATGCTCGCGGATAAATTCGAGGGAAGTTTTGAAGAGCGAGCTTTGCAGAGTGTGTAACGTGTTTTTCCTGTAGCTCGCGGTGTATATCTGGAACACAGAAAGAGAGAGAGAGAGAGAGAGAGAGAGAAATTTATTTTGAATTATGGACTCGCGATGGTTGATTCATCGGTAAAGTGTAGTGTAGTTTTAGTGAGTTTCGAAAAATCGTAAATTCTCGAACTCGAATCGTTCAAGTAAAGAGTCGCAATTCAGAATAACGCAAGAAAGTTTTTTCAATCCGCAGAGTGTAATAATATCCACTCGGCCCAGATTCTTTAATTTCGGATTAACGTCGAAGAAGCCAAGATGATTTAATCAAGCGAAAGACGCGAAACCCGTACAGTATAACGTCCTCTCTCTCTCCCCCATAAACCGAGAAACTCGCCCTTCGCGCGAGAGTTTTTCATACCTCAGCAGCAGCAGCAGCAGCAGGTTCGCAGCAATCGCTTCTTAGTTCGTCGTTGCGGCAGCTCTCTCGAGTCGCAGCGCAGTGCGAAAGTGTACGTTCTTTCATTTCCTCGGCTCGCGATTGCAATTGGAATTCAAATTCGCTCGGCGCGCGAGAGCGAACGGAGAGAAGATTAGAAGTCCACGGATATTATGTGCTAAGTAAGTCGCTCTCTCTCTCTCTCTCTCTCTCTCTCTCTCTCTCTCACGCTCTCTCTCGTCCCGCCGGTAGAAGCCCGTAATTCCGGACAATTTTGGGTTTAGTGGTTTCTGCTATTTGCGTGGGAAATTGCACCTGCTGATGTCACATCCGTTGACTCGCTCTCTCTCTCTCGCTTTTGCGCCGGCAGTCCAATTGTTCGACCCGAGAGAGAGGGTGAGAGAGAGAGAGAGTGAGAGGTCGATTGCAGTTTCGTCGAGCGCGCCCTTCCTTCCCTTCTTTGACTATATACTAATCCCTCGGCTAGTCTGTGTGTGTGTGTGTGAAGCTCGTACTTGCGGGCGGTCGTCGCAAGCTCTTACGATTGAAACTCGCTCTAGCGCGCGTCGTGAACACCTTCTGCACTCGATGTCTTTCATCGGCTTCGCCTTTGCCTCGCGGCTAAGTAATACCGTCGAGACGTCGCCGCTTCGATGGGTCTTTCTGGCTGCTGCTGCTACTGCTGCTGCACCTGGTACTAGTACAGGGACGACTGTCTTGCGCGAGATCGCTGCAATAAATTCGATTCCGCAGCATTAACGTGCTATTGCTACCGGAGATTCCGGGAACCTGTGAAATTTCGAATTCTGAATCGCAACCGACGTCAGTCAGCATTTTGCTATGTGCGAACTACAAATTTCCATTTTCTATTTAAGGATATTCTGTCTTGTTCTAAATTCGTAATTCACTCGTTTTATTTTTACGCGCGCCCCACATCAGTAAGTGGCAAAAATATTCCATTCACATGAAAAACTCAACAAAAACGCGAACCACTCGATTAACGGATATCCCGAATGAGATCGCAGTACAAGGGTCATCATCCCTCCTCTCGTACGCATAACCGGTACAGGTGAATCGGACGTAAGCTGGAAAGTTAATGAAACGTCAGTCCAAGGCGAGTGCAAAACTATTGTTTAATTGAACTGCGGTCGCCGGCCTCGTAATAGCCAATCTCGCACTGGGACGGAGAGAGAGAGAGAGAGAGAGAGAGAGAGAAGGCCAATGTCGCCGTTAATAACGCGTGCTGCTTCTCTCGAAAGCCCATTTGCCTATACCCCCCCGCCACGCCGTGCCGCGATGTGAGAATGGTCAAGCTCGCGAGTAATTATTTGCGCGTCTGCACTTTTCGAGCGGCTGTCAATCGCAGGGGTCGACCCGCATCTCGCCAGCCGTTCGGTTATTGTTTAATGCCGCGCGAGCGATTGGAGTGTGTATAAATAGGGCCGTGACGTGTCTGCAGGAAATTTCATTTACGCTGACCCATTGATTTGATTAATTATATGTTGGATATACACTTGTAACTATATTATGCGTATATTATACGTAACGTGTCGTTGTATTTGACAGTTGTTTTTTTTTCTTCTGCTTTCAGGTTTGTCACAATTGCACAGTCAACATATTTATATACATCATATACGTATATACCAGCAGCATAACATGTTTGCGTTTGAATTTGACATAATGTATATACCCTTAGCATCGAGCAATCAAGGTAAGTGGAAACTTTAAAAATTGCATCAAAGCCTCGGGGATGAAAGTAAGAGCCAGTCACGTAGTCCCACCAGAGAAAGAAAAGCTGTATATAAGAACCCTAACGACGAGGCAATACCCTTAACCCTCTTATTCTTATTCAGCTGTATGTTATTTCCCGGACGATTCAGGATCAGACTCCATAAAATCGCGCCGAAGAAAAAGATTCGCCGGAAGATCAAAGAGCTGCATATCCCCTTATTCTTCCGATATACATGCAAGCGTAGCTATCCGTGTACACAGTCATAATGCGCGTATGCGCGTATACCATCTGAGGCAAGTGTGTAGCGCAAGCAAGACGCGACGAGAGAGTAGACTAGAGATATAGCGAAGAGAAGGTTCTTCGGGTAAACTTTATTTCGGCTGTCGTGGGGCTGCGGTGTATAGGGAGAGTTAAAGCCGCGGCTGCGGCGGAAGGAGCGAGGCGGGAAATTGCGCCGGCTGTTTACGCAGTCGGCGCGACCCTCGAGGGAGGTGAGGTGCGGAAAGGAGGACCTTTGCTAGTCGTCGTCGACGATGCTGCTGCTGAAATGTGTATTGAGGTGTTTTTCGTACCGCCAGGCGGACTTATATATTTTCGATCTTGTCCGAAAGATGTGAAAAAATGTAATAAGGGAAGCATTGAAGTAGCATAGAGCGGATGATAATTTCCTTATATACGGCGTAGAATCTGCATTACAGTATAAAGACGGTGAGGAAATTTTTATGCTGCTCATATTATATGAGCCGCGCGTGAAAGAGCTTGCTCGACATTGAAATTTGAATCGTACGCTCGTAGCTACTCGCGAGAGAGAGAGAGAGAGAGAGAGAGAGAGGCGGTGTTGCGCGCGAAACTCTCCGTCTGCCATAGGTAGACGAGACTAACAACTTCCGCCCCGGGCATATTGGCTTCGGCTTGAGCTCTTCCGAATAACTCGACGCTCGCGCGGCGCGCGTGCATGAGCTGCACTTTCCTCTACCTATCCCCCCCTCTCTTCGAATAAGTTTGGAAATTTGTTGTTGCCGACGACTAGTCACGGAGGCAGCAGACTCTAATGCCAAGTGTGCAGTGTGTGCGTGTATCCTCGAGAACGTCTAAGTGTATAGTGCCTCAGCTGCGCCAACAGCTCCAAATTCGTTTCAATAGGCTGTGTGAGCACTGTGTCTCTGTTGTTCAGATCGCGCGCTTTGCCGACAATTGTCGCGCGCGTGAACTAAGATTCGCCGGGATAATTGGGGTGTATTCTGTTATTGTCAGCTCCAACAGAATCTCGCGATATTTTGGAAAGATTTGAAATGAACAGCAAAAAAGTGGTGTTTTGGACCTTTGAATATCAATAAATTTTAAGCTTACACCATCGGTAAACATTTTTATCCAAAATTGTTGTGTGAGTCTGGAAAACTGGCTAATTTCTACCTTTAATCTACAACTTCAAACCTTTGACTAATTTCAGCCTCCATTACATCTGGTCAATATTCACTCAGTCTCATTACGCCATACTGCACACGTGGCTTATCCTTTGGCCCGCGCGTATATATTCCACGGTATTGTTGTTATTACTATTATCCTGTACTCACTCTTCCAGGGCCTCTCTGTCTATCTGGCCAAGTGATGCGTTTGATGTCAGAGCATTGCTAAAGGCCTCGGGCAGCTCAAGCACTGTACGTTATATAGTATAGGCCCGGATTGAGCCGGATCTCTCTGTACGCAGATGACAGAGAGACCTCTCGATATAGGCTTTGCCACGCACTACTCGTCTCTGTGCGTATGTGCCGGACCGGGCGCCAAAGCGTCCGAATAATCGAAACGGGAATTCATCAGGCTAATGCAATATACAGTTTAATTGGGCAAATAAATAGCGGGATGATTAGGACGAATCGTGCGCGCGTCTGTTTGAA
>UCQR01026563.1:8235-22232 GCA_900474235.1 Cecidostiba semifascia | reverse complement strand
GATTTTTATTTTATCACGGGACATACTCATTACTCATACATATATATTCATACCGAGTGATTGGAGTGCGAACACGCCGTACAAATATCAGATATCTCTCGCTCTAGCAAATCATCAAACAAGCGCTTAGAAAAAGGATGAGCTTAGAGGTGTATGCGTAAATATCTTTTCGCTATCTCTCAAGTTTTCCACGATAATAACATCGCATCGAGCGATATACATATATGTAGGTACAACGCACGACGCATTAATCTGCTCGAGAGCGAGTTATCTGTCAATGGGGCGGGATTGTTTGGTAGCCGTGATGTCTGCAAGGTTCGCCTTGAGTTCGGCTGACCCAGTACCATCTACTATGCATATACGAAGCTTATTTCGAGTGTAGATATAGCTGCGAGCTTTATTTTTCTTTTTTTGCTACGCGGACACACCTTTTCGCGCGATAGCGATTATCGTGGATGCAATTCAGATGCGTTTGGACAAATCAATGCTGCGCTCATAAATTTATTTTTTGTTTCATACTTTTGTCGATAGATATATTTATTTGTTGTTGAGTTCTTTCATCGCAACAACAGGCATATTATCGTCAGACAACAAGACAAATACAATCAGATAATTTGAATTAACATTTTCATTCGAAGCTTTATGTTTGTTTGATATTCACTCCAGTGCACAATGAACCGCCTGTTCAGATTATCAAAAATTCGATTAATAATCGCTCTACTCTGGAATAAAAAATGCATTGTTGTTACAAGTGCCAAGTTCTGAATTATTAATCCAAACGTGTAAACACATAGTAATACGTTTTCTGCTCGTTCGAGCAAGGCTTTCGAGAGATAAATTTCTAATGTTCACCTTGTAATGCGACTATATACTTACAAGCTTTCATCGCATTTTTTTTTAAAGAAATCGTGCTATTAAAACATTTTTTCATATTTTTAATTTAGTTTGCAGCTACATATCCTTCGTCCTTGAAAAAAAACGACTTCCCCATTTATCTCTCATTTCTACAGCCGTCACGCGCAATAGCGTTTATATACAGAAAGTATTGAAAAACTACCGCCTAATTTGAATATGTTCATGAAGACATATACATACATATATACGTAGACTATAAATTATACACTTGTGTACACTTTTAACCGTTAAAATAATCCTTCTAATAGAGAATACGTCAGTTTTTTTCCTCTCTTATCTCAATACGGATGCGCATCACTTATGCGCTATGCATATTATCGATCGGATCGGATCTCTCGATTATAAATAGTTCAATTCGATTGTCAAGGCTCGCATCAACAAAGCCTACTGTGCGCATCCTTATCGCGCTAAACTCGTCTGTTTGTCAATTATAAAGTATCCGGGGAATGCGAAAATTATTGCGAAAAGCCGCGCGCAGCTTAAAACACAGCCCTTATCTGTCGAGCTGCTGACCGACTCGTATATAGATCCGCAGAAAAATATGACAATGGTCCTCGCTCCGTTTCGCAACGCTTATCGCTGACAAAAAAAAAAGAAAAGTCGCGCGACTACGTATCTCGTGTGTAATATACTTATAGGTAAGTATAGGTACACCTGATGTCGCGCGCAGTAACCTTGCGCGCTCTCCGGTCCGCGTGACTCTAATGATGAGCGCGGGAATTTTCATTGCTTTATTGCATAGCTATCCACGTGCACGTTTACAACGATCGTTGTGTGCGCACCTAGTGTAAACACGCGACTTTTCCTTTACCTATTGTTACTTATTCTATTTTTTAGAGCGCCGCGACAAAACAATCGCGCGCGAAACTATTATGAGCTGTACTTATATAGTCAGATTCGGGATTTTTTTTTTCACGCGAGCTCATCTTTATTCTTTGCTCTGCGTGCGGAACGCGAGATTATATTGTATATGTATAAATATATAGTTTTGTTTATTTTATAAATTGGGTGATAAAAAGCGCAAGATGCGTAAAGCATACACTAAGAACTTTGTTATAGCTGGAAACTTCGAGCTAATCGGTATACCTGATGGATACTCAACGGAAGATTATGAAGCTCATTACGATGATTTTCTGTATATATGGTAGCAGAGCTATCACAATGTAGGCTTACATAAGAGGTTCCGTGCATATTATATACATAGAGGCAGCTCAGCTGAATGAAATTTAAATAATGATGACTATAACGCGCGATAGGGCAAAACGTTAATTCGATTGTATAAATACAGATACTGTAAAGGACTCGAATATATTAGGTGATGCATTTTTGCTTGCATCCTACACTTCTAGAATAATAAAAGAAAAAACAGGATTTTTTTACAATACCACGTTTTGGATGCAAATAATTGGATTCTTCTCTCATGATGGATTAAGCGAATAAAAAGTTCTGTATTTCCAGAATTGCAGTATTAAATACTGGTTTGGGTAAAAAAAGTTCGGCTTTTTACAAAGAGCCGTAAGAATAAAGCTTTTTGTTTATGACGCAGGCTTTAGATCATTTATAATTTCTTCGAATTCGGGATGGAGTATAAACGCATATTATATATGTATAATTATTTCCGTTCGCCTCTTGCCCGCCTTTGGGATATATTATGATCGTAAAGAAGCGATGTAAATATGCACTTCTTATCGCGCGGCGCTTTTCAATTAAGAAAACTTAATGATCTTTGAAGGTTCATTTACGTATCGAGTTAATGAACTTGATCGGTATGAATTTTTTTTTTGTTGGACGTTTGAAAAAAAAATGACCTATGATTTGCTTAACGGCGATGACGTATATATCTAAGAGTATATAGTAAATTAAAAATAATAGTATACATTATGCAACAAGTGACTAAAGTAGCAAATTATTCCCGCGGGTGATGGGTTTACTGTACTTTGAGTAAAATATATGAGGGAATATAAAAAGCTATATACTTCAGGTCAATAAAGTATAAGCTATTATATATAGTTAAGGCGTGAATAAAAGTTATGAAATAAGTACGACACACAGATAAGCATTAAAGTGTACCTAAGCGATCGTTTATTTAACGAGAAATGAGGAAGACGTGCCAAAGACTCTTCAAGTATTGTAGATCATTGATATTATATATGACAAGGAGATAGGGTCAGAAACTTTTAAATATATTCTAGATATAATTATGTGCTGTCAGATAGATTCTTTGCGCTCGTGTACGCAATTTAGTATGGGGATCGACGAGAGGTATCTGTTAATATTAGTAGCTGATAAGGACGCAATTATCGTGCAGCAGCATCTACCACCGACGTATATGTCGAAATATAATCCACTCCGCACCAAAGTAAGAAAAATGAAAAAAAAAACTACTGGAGTTTTTTGTTCTTCCTCGATCGAATTACGCTGAATAATAAGGAAATCAATTTTGTAGCAATATGTAATAGTCGTCCACAGGTGCTCGTAAAAGGAGCACTATCCCCGTATATATGCGTATGATTATATGTGCGGAGAAAAAAAAACAACACGCCGCGATGAAATTGCGTGCTCTCAAATATATAGCGCGCGGTTATAATGAAACAGCGTATCTATACATACATTGTATCATACAGTGTGCCGCGCGCGCGCGCACATTAGTTGTACCACCAGACCAGAGATTCATGAGATAAATTGTGTCGTTAGATTGCACTCAATAAAGCCAGTACGATCAACTTCGATCCAAATGTCGACTACTTTTTTCGCTGTCAGCAACAGCTACATGTACACAATACAGTGCATCTTGACTATTTCATCTTCTTATTTTATCGACTTTTGTTTTTTCCCTTTTAATTCGCGCAATTAATTTGATGATTGCGACAGCATTAACCAAACGAAAAATCTGCAGCACAATAATTGCGCATTTAATTTACCGCTCTCTGTCAGCGACAAGCAGTATAGTACGAAAGCAGCAAAAAGCCATTAGTCACCGCGAACTAATTGCAAATCCTTCCGCGAGCAACCAAGCGCGCAAAGAAAAACGAAACAATCAAATAATTCGCATAATATATGTATAGGCGCAGAGGAAAACAAAATACCGATTGCTTTCACTAAATATGCATTATTGTTTCATTGTAGGTGTACACAGTATAGCACACAGGACTCGTGTGTATACATGGCAGTGAGCAGCATCTGCATAATCGGCAACGTGACCGCGGCTCGCGCGCCGCCGCTCGCATTGGGAGCAAAAAAACTCTCTTTCTCGAGATCTGATCCAACAATTGACTCGTGTCACACTAATACATATATAAGCATCGTCGTTGTATAGACGAATCACGGGCTGTTTTTCAGCCGATCCGGCCTCAAATAACATCCAGACCGCGTAATTAGCATTATGGTGTACGAGTTGTGTGGGGGCTTGCAAGAGAGGGGGGGTAAAAAATCGAAAAACTATATCGGTGCAGAGATATATTCACCGGCAACTGGATATTACCAGACGCAACTTACAGAGTCTTGACGGTCGAATATTATCGCGCCGCGCGCGGCTCCTCGTCTCTGTGTATATTGCGCGCGTACTTATATCGGTATATAGCATATAGCATATAGCATAGCGCGACAAGTGGCGCTTCGGGGGGGAATTTCAAATCGAACGCGCGATAGAGCGCGAACAGTATAATACGCGGCACAGTCGCTCGCGTTCGCCGCTTCGCTCTGCAGCTGCTATCTCTCGAGCGCGCGCATTCCACATTCACACGCGCATATACTGCACACTCTCGACAAAGGGACTTTGTCGATACTCTTCTCTACTCTCTTTCTCTCTGTCTCTGTGTGCCGTGTCTGGCAATAGAAATCGCGAAGCGCTGTCTTGATCACTTTTGAAAAAAAAAAACGGTAGCTGGCCGGAGGAGTGTGTATTTCGTCGGTGGTAGTACGCTTACGCGTTGAAAATTTCGAAAATTTACGGACTCGGCTTTCGGGGCTTTTTGTTCTACAAGAACAGAAAGACAAGTGTCTCGAGGATCAGGAGCCGGACTCACAAGAAACGTATACTGGGAATGCATAAGACTCGACGGAAAACTCGCAACCTGCTGCTCTATCGCTGAGACGGTACAAGTAGCTAGAGGACGAGTTGCTGTGTGCAGTCGGCGGCGACGGAGAATTTTTCCAAGGATCAAAGCGCGAGATTGACTCGACGTCGCTGACTGGTGAGTTTTTATCTTTGTTTCTTTTTTTATTTTTCATCTGGGTGATGATTTTTTTTTTTTGCCCTGGAGCGGAAGATTTCATCAGAAATCTTTCAAAAGATTCCAAAAGAGTTTCAATATCGCGCGGTTTGATAATTCACGAATCGAGTCGCTATCAAAAACCAAAAATTACCTATATGCTCTGAACTGTCTCGTCCTATCGAAGAAATATACGACATTGAGTACGTAAATCGCGCAGTGCTAATGATTTTTACAATCTTACTTTTTCAAGGCTTTCTGCATTATAATCACCGTTTACGAAACTTTCAGAAAATGCGCTGCTCGAATCACAAGTCGTAGAAAGTCTAAAAAAAAAGGCAACCGATCAACAATATATTATAATCGACAACAGACCGATTAACGCAAATCTGCTCTACTTTTTTTTACTTATACATCAGCAATTTTTATGCACGCACGTTTTTATATAGAGGAATTTGTTATGTAAAAACATTTTTTTTTTCTCTCAAGTACATCGTTTTATTTTTTTTTAACCAGAAAATTGTCGAGAGTTAGGCAAAAAGCAATAAACCTTGAAACAGTTCTACACTCTCGCGAAGAGCGCACACATATATATGATATGTCGCAATTTTTTGCGCGCGAAATTTCAATCTTCTCGCTGCATGCATTTTTTCATTAATATGCGGCACGTGCTATCCATTCGTGACACATTGTTTTTTCTAGAGCTGGCGATATTCACAAGCGCGCCTCACGCAAATAACGTGTGGCCCCATTCTTTAAGTGTTCAAACTCATGTCCTCGCCAAGAGATAAACTTTATTCATGCCTTGATGATGCGAAGCTATCGTTCGCTATTAGGATACGTATAAATCAGAATAGGTGCCGGGTCAATATACACACGCACTATCTCTCTCTCTATTTCTTCGAAAATTATAATAGGGGTTTCGGTCCGGGTATACTTACCTATGCCCACCTTCTAATTAAACTTAATTCAATTCCTAAGAAAAATGACGTGGCTTTGTTTGAGCTCGAGCAATTGTTATGGCAATGCTAATACAGATCGTTAATTAACTAGATAATCGTCGTAACTTGTATATATAATTATATATACAAACTTTACTTTTTTAATCAACTCAGCCGATCCATCCATATATTGACAAGTGTGAAAAAGCTCTTACGCTCGAGAATACAGGTGTCAAGAGAGACGTTTCCAATATTATATAGCCGAAGACGGTATCGCGCGTCTTACCACATCCAGCCTTATCTACTCGTGCCTATCGAGTTATATTACGCTTATTAAGGCTTTTTAATGATTCAAAAAATATATACACATCTTCCGCCGTTGAAAAAATTTTCCACCCGATCATATCCTCCTATATAGAAAAATACCTTGCAAGCAGGATATCAGTATTATATACACTTGCAGCTGTCATATCATAATGATGCAAACATCAACAAACATCAAATATCAACCGCAGGAAAAGTCAGTTGCGTGTAGTTTTCCCTATCTGTCTTCTCAAGAGAGATAGGTAGATATCCAGTTGTACTTTTTTTTTCGCACAAGGAAAATAATCTTTATATCCTTTGCAGCAGTTGGCGCGGAGCAGCTAAATCCAGTGGATCATCGCTCCATCAGTCGTTTGCCTGTTCACACACAGCAAACCGTAATGACTAGCATCAACGATGGTAAGTGTAAAAGATTATATTCACGTCGCGAGTCATTTCAACGCGAATGTGTACAACCGACATTCTCTTCGCAGGATTGAAAAACCGCAGGAACAACGAAGCTACCAGTCAGAGGATCAAGGACAGCCAAGATGAGCAGATGGTAAGCTATGAGAAAAAGCATTATTTTATGTTACAAGTTCTAACTGTACGTAAAAAAAAAAATTATTCGACCTAGCACGCGTACGGCTACGAGCGAAACATCGTCAGTACAATAGCGACGGTGTTGGCGTGTATCCTCACGGCTGGTTCGTTGCGGCTCTTCTTCCACTGGTATCCCCATCTCTACCTTTACGCGACGCACAAACGATGCGGTCTGAGTCGTGCCAGCAAAGTTCTAATAGTGGTGAGCATACAATACATGACATTTTGCCGCCGTAAGAGCTATTGTCTATCGCACACGCGACAGACACAATAGCTCTTATGGATTATAATCAACGCTTATCTTGTCGCAGGACGATTACCAGGGCAAATACAAGTCTTACATCGTCAAGGAAATAAAGACCGTGTCGACGCGGAATTTAAGGTTGGTCATCAGCTGCAATAAATTCATAATTTCTCGGCGTTAATTTATATATGCATATACATATACTTAATATACGCGCCAACGAGTTTTTGAATATTTATCGACTATATTATAAACGCGTCTCTCGCAGCTCGGACTCGTCGCAGGCGTCGCGTTACCTTCGCCGCGCCGACAAGGACCTGCTGGACAAGGTCAGGGGCAAGGACCTCGAGCTTAATCTGGAGAACGGAACCCGTTGTCTCACGCCCGAGTACAAGGCCTTCTGGTGCAAGAAACAATGCTATGTCTGGGACGACAAGATGTCCGAGTTCTCCAAGCTCGCCGGCCTCGACAGGTATGCGCTCTGCCTCGATCTGCACACCGAGAAGGTTCGGGGACTGTCCATAGAACAACAGTTGCTCAGGTAAGTCCTTTTACGCTCCTGGACAAAGAAACCTTTTCTTTTTTGAGCTTGTAAAGTAACGATCCTGATGTCACAGGCGAATGTTGTACGGCTTCAACGAGATCCTCGTGCCGGTCCAGGGTTTCCAGGTGCTCTTCGTCCTGGAGATCCTGAATCCGTTCTACGTCTTCCAAGTCTTCAGTCTGATTGTCTGGTTCAACGAGGGCTACTTCTACTACGCCATCGCCGTAATCTTCATGTCCGCCTTCGGTATCATCACTTCCATACGTCAGACTCGAGCCGTGAGTATACGCACGTACATTAGACAGTCGATACATTCTATACGTTATATACACGTCCACTATTTCCTTATAATTACATACTCGCTCGTTACGCTCCGCGTTGCAGAATCAAATAAGCCTGAGAAACACCGTCGCCTCGACGGAGACGGTTCGTGTGCTTCGGAGTAGCGGTGAGTACGAGAGTATCTCCAGTGACGAGCTGGTGCCAGGGGACATAATCGAGCTGCCAAAACACCGAGCTATCGTCGCCTGCGACGCTGTTCTTTTGACAGGCACTTGTGTCGTCAACGAGTCTATGCTTACCGGTACGTCGACGTTACTATTTTTATTTTTGATCACTGAGCCACGACAACTCGATCATAATCGGCTGTAGTCCACTGAGATATATTATAACAAGCGTGAATAAAGCGCGCGCTTGACGACTGATCGAACGAGGAATTGATTGAAATCAGTCGCGCCTTCGTGCGTCTTTCATTAAGTATATGAGCGATACAATGTAACCGATGAATCACATATTACTGCCGCAGGCGAATCCGTGCCAGTGACCAAAACGCCGCTGCAAGCTCACCCGGTACTCTATGACTCGAGGGAACACTCGCATCACACGCTCTTCTGCGGTACCACCATCATCCAGACCAAGTAATCGATAATTAATTTTTTCATTTACATGCGTGAT
Source organism: Cecidostiba semifascia (assembly GCA_900474235.1). Classification (NCBI taxonomy): domain Eukaryota; kingdom Metazoa; phylum Arthropoda; class Insecta; order Hymenoptera; family Pteromalidae; genus Cecidostiba; species Cecidostiba semifascia. The sequence continues at coordinate 13,517 of UCQR01026563.1, read as the reverse complement.
ATAATATGAATATAACTGGTACTCATATCTCGTATTATCTTTTGCTAACAGACAGTATGGAGACAAGCCAGTGCTGGCGAAGGTCATCAGGACGGGCTTGTGGACAAACAAAGGTTCGCTGGTCGCTGCGATACTCTACCCGCCACCTACGGACTTCAAGTTCGACCAGGATTCCTACAAGCTCGTCGCTATCCTCATCGCCGTCGCATTCGTTGGCTTCTTCTACACGCTAGCAGCTATGGTACGATAGATTTTTCTGCTTCTCATTATATGACATAGAAATCGAATGCATGTATATACATTCTTTTTCTAGATACAAAGGGGCAACACCGCAACAAATATCGCGATCAAGACGCTCACGGTGTTCACCATCGTGGTACCACCTGCCCTGCCATCGGTCATGGCTGTCGGAAAGATGTACGCGATCTTCCGACTGAAAAAGAGGCAGATCTACTGCATCAACACCAGGGCCATCAACATCTCGGGCAGTATAGATTGCGTCTGCTTTGATAAGGTGATGATAATATATAACGCTTTCAAAGTATTCTATATATCACACTTCAGCTACGGCTCGTTGAGCAACGCTGATATATCCAGCGAGTCATTCTTTTTTTTTTATCTATCGAGTGGCTATTATGCAGCTGTATCATTTTTTCCCTATATAAGTCGTTAGTTCTCGAGGCTCTTAAATTCACGTATAAACTAAACTATGTTACGCAAGCGAATATTTTAGCGAAAAATCGAACGGAATATCATTGGGGCAATTGAGCGCGTCTGCCTAAAACTGACCAAAACTGGCTGATAACTGCTTCTCTCCCGGATTACTCTAGCGCTTGACACTTAAGATGATCGTGTTAATCGGACTGTGTATGTACATGTGATTTGTGTCATCAAACCAGTTGTCTTATTGATGCACTTGTCTGAGAAGACTCACGAATTGACGGAAAGAACGAAATATGTTTGCAGACTGGAACTTTAACGGAAGACGGTCTGGACATGATGGGAGTCGTGGTGAACGAAGGCAACAAGCTCAGCGAGCCAGAAAAGGACGTGCCAAAATTGAAGGACACTCACATCTTCAAAGGAATGCTCACGTGCCACAGTCTCACGATCATTGACGAAGAGCTTAGCGGAGATCCTCTTGACGTCAAGGTAAACAACCAACTGTCTTACTACATTTATTTACGAGTATTGATTTTTATTGTTCAAGAGAAATTGTGATGATTCTTCATTTGAATAACCCAGAGTTTGCTTATTATTATTTTCTTTGTTTACTCAAAAATTTTCCTCCCGTGGATGAGCGATAACTTGATTGACTTTAAAATCATTCGTTCTACTTAATGAGTTCTTTCAAAAAATCGAATTCCGTTTCCGCGATAACAGTTTTACCTAAACTACGTATCAACTTTATCGACTCTCGACTCGATTCCACAAAAAAAGCTACCGCCTATAAATATTTGCAAACTATTATAGATGTTCGAAAGCACCGGCTGGGAGCTCGACGAAGAAGAACTGACCGACCCCACGAAACTCCGCTGTCTCTTACCCCTGACTTACGTCCGTCCAGCCAACAAGCCGTCCCAGTCAACCACAGCCGTGGGTATGGAAATCCTCCAGCAATATCAGTTTTCGAGCACGTTGCAGCGCATGTCGGTGATCGCACGACACTCCGACGACTCCTCGAGCTTCGTTGCCTACACCAAAGGCTCGCCCGAGATGATCCTAAGCTTGAGCTGCGCCGAGAGTATCCCCTCCGACGTCTCGAGCACCTTGAGGTGCTTTACTGAACAGGGCTATCGAGTGATCGCTATGGCCAGCAAGCGCATCGAGGCTACCGACGAGCAGGTGAAGAAATTTTGCATATATGCATGTGTATCTGATGATTCGGTCTGCTTTGATCGCGATCGAGATAATACTTGGAAAGCATGTACAGATCTTTTTTTTTCAGCAGAGGTGGCTATTTACAATGAGCCTATTTGAATGTCGAGAACGTCATTATCTTGGATATAGTATCATTAGAACGGCTTTGTTGATCTCAAAGCAGCTATCGTGTTTATTACAATGTTAATTATAAATTTGACCTTACGCTGTTTAGAATGTGTATAATTTTTTTTATCAACATAAGCAATGCTTGTCAAAGTCGCCTACAGATACATGTTTTTCCATTCGATTGAGATTAGTATAAATACGCTTTCTACGCGACAGGTGCAGAAAATCCCGAGGGACGTGGTCGAAAAGGACCTGGACTTCCTTGGACTGATAATCCTGGAGAACAGACTGAAAGAGCCAACAACCAAAGTGATAAAGGAACTAAGAGACGCCAACATCAAGACAGTCATGATCACTGGTAATCGATCGACAAAGAAAAACAGATAGTTTCCAATATAATTATCGAGCGGATTGTAATCGTGTAATTTCGCAGGTGACAACATCCAAACAGCCATCAGTGTGGCGAAGGAGTGCGGTATTCTATCGCACGAGGAGACAGTGATAAGCATCTCGGTGGTTCCAACGGAAAACAAACTCCGGCCCGAGATATACTTCAACGCCGCTCAGGGACTGCCTCAATTGGTACAATAATATCTATAACAACTTTATCTCTCGTGTATATAGCCTCACGTGCGTTATACTAATACCGCCGAGTGTAGATTCCATTCGTCGCTGCTTTTGTTAGAGAAAGTCCAGACGATGTTTGCTCGCGATAACTGATGAACGTAATTGACTTTGAGAGTTTGCCGAGTGGGATACGTAGCTTTTCGGCTTATCGCGCTTTCGATCGTTTCACGTATTTCGTCGGAATTCAAGTTTCTTATTTTCTGAGAATCCTGTAGTTATGGAAATGAGTATATATGTATATACTCTTATAATCTTAGTATTTATCTAGTATTTACATAATAAAATGCAACTATGAGAAGACAAAAGCATAATGAACTGCCCTCAGGAAAAGAAATTGAAGGCCTCATCCCTAGAGGAATTGGAATTCGGAATTTATGCGAAGAACTACAAGTTCGCGTTGACTGGCGACACTTGGCAGCTTTTACGAGAACACTACGATGACATCCTACCAAGAATCTGCACCAGGGGTGTGGTCTTCGCGAGAATGAGCAGCGACCAGAAGCAGCAACTTGTTGTCGAGCTCATTCAACTTGGTTACCACGTCGGTACGTTACTGACGATGACCTCAAGGTCATCGCCAGAAATTCATTCGCAGAAAAATTGAACGAGAGAATTGAGATCTATTCGAATGTCTCACTTTAGCTATAGCCATTTATCAAAATACAAACAATGAACTTAATTTGTTTCTTGTATAAAAATACGTATAAGTGTCAATTTGATAACAAAACTTTTCCTAGTATTAAAAAATGTAATCAATGACTTCGATTCGCAACCATTATTTTTTTGTAAAATAGTCTCCCGTATGTATTTATTTAATTTGATGATGATAATTAGCAATTTAAAATGATATCACGAGTAATTTAAACCAGATAAAACCGTGATCAATTATTCAAGTACAATTTTTTTGAAATGCAGTTTATATAATTAATTAATGATGATTTATACAAAATATTTTACACCGCTTTCTGTACAACTATAATTAATTATGTTTGACTTATCTCAACAGCTATGTGCGGAGACGGAGCGAACGACTGCGGTGCGCTGAGAGCGGCGCACGTCGGGATTTCGCTTTCCGAAGCGGAATCAAGGTGAGGAATTTTTTTTTTTAATCTAACATTCGACGCAACTCGGCGAGAGCTCGAAATTTTACATAGCAGTGTAATGGAGCAGTAAAAAATTCATGATTGATTTATGAATGTGTAACAATTATAGAAGTATTTTATGTGCGGCGATTAAATTGTCGCCATTAAATGAAAAAAAGTCAGTAATTAACTGGAACTGATTTGATTGATTTCGAGTTGTTGCACTAGTGCGCCGAGAGTGGAAAATTACTGTAAATAATCGTAAATTCGTGTGAAACGTATGTTAACTTTAATGCATTGTTGCTAATTATCTAGTGTAGATATAACTTATCGAACAGAAAACTATAAATACACGTTGCTTAAATTACGTAATAGTTTTCCAAAAATGTGAAAAATATTATTAACTTGTAAATACGAATTCCAGCGTGGCCAGTCCATTCACATCCCGCATCCCGGACATCACATGTGTATCAAAAGTAATCCAGCAGGGTCGCGCAGCCCTGGTCACGTCCTTCGGCATCTTCAAGTTCACGGTCTGCTACTCTCTGACTGAGTTCATCAGCACGATAATTCTCTACTCAATCAGCTCGAACTTCACGGGCTTGCAGTTTTTCTACGTGGATGTGATGCTCTTCGTGAACTTCGCTTTTTTCTTCGGCAAAACCGAGGCGTACGACAAGCGGCTGGCCCGCGAACCGCCCACCTCGAGCCTCGTCAGCTTCACGCCGCTCTTCTCGCTGACAATGCACACTATAATCATAGCCGTTTTCGAACTCATCGTCTTCTATACGGTCCAACAGTTCGATTGGTTCACGCCATTCAAGCCGAAGGATGAGTTTCTCTATGACTGTCTCGAAAACTACTCCGTCTTCTGCCTGTCTACCTTTCAGTATGCCATTATCGCAATCGTCTTCTCGCGAGGCAAGCCATACAGAAAGCCCATCTACACGAACAAGTTCTTTATCCTGTCGATCGTCATACTTACGATAGTTAATGCTTACATCACGATCTATCCAGCGCAATGGGTGGTCGATCTGTTGGAGCTGCAGATGCCGCCGGTCTACGATTGGCGCTTCATGATCGTGGGACTAGCCTTTATAAACTTTCTCGTTTGCATGGGCTTCGAGTCATTTGTTGTTGAGTACCTCATCCAGCAGAAGATCAAGCCACGGTTCTATAAGCCTGAGAAGTCAAAGAAGCAGTATCTGCTGCTAGAGCACGAGCTTCAGGGCAAGCCCAACTGGCCACCGATCAGCAGCGAGCTGCCAAATCTGCCAATCACCCCCAGTTATGAGAACATCGTCAACTCGACCAGAAAAGCCAGCATCGCCGAATCCACCATCTCCATGTGCATCGTGAATGAGAACGAGGAGCAAATATCGAGCATAAGCCGTTCGTACGTTGGAGTAGACAATCTGGGCTTCCATAGCGAGCCCGACGACGTGAATCGGGTCGACTAAAAGTGATATTTTTAAGAGTATTATTTTCAAGACTTTTTTACGTACATAGCTTTAAGCAGCGTAGATAATTTTTAATTTTTTTTTTTTTTTTCGTATTTACAGTTATTTTTACCTGAGTCACTGG
>UCQR01026562.1:0-10620 GCA_900474235.1 Cecidostiba semifascia | reverse complement strand
ATGTCGATCCTGCCGATTCCATGTTCTCCTCCCACGTTGTTGAGAAACTCTACGATCGACAGCGGCGATTTGTAGACTTTGTGCGTATGCAAATTTTCAACAAACGTCGGATATCCCTGGGCGAAATAAATTTCGACATCCAGTGGCTCATCAGGAGCATCTTGTGGATTGTTCGTCATCTTGCACAGGTCGCTTGGAGGTGGATTGGCTGGGTTCTCCAAAACGCCGGATTCATAGCTGTAAGTCGTGTGAATCGACGTTTTCATTTGAACTAATAAAAAAATAGGACAGTGTGTTAAGTTATTGTATTAGGCCCAATAACCTTATGTGCAAGAGATTGGCATCTGTGCTCCAAGGTTCCTTCGGAGTTGCAGAAACGGGGATTTTGTTTTTCTTGGCATATTCCAAAAGATCTGGACGACCTTGGAATCGGTTGAAAAATTCTGGCTCTCGCCAGGGTGCTAGAATCTAATATTGACCAATCAATACAACCCGTAGATTTTAAAATAATGAAAAAAGTTGTCTGACTATATAATTATATCAAACTGTCATCTTCTGATGCATTCAATTAAGTATAGCTCTTTTAAAGCCTCACCTGAACAGCCGGCAGAAGAGTATAGCAGCTGAGTTCGAATCGAACCTGATCGTTACCTTTACCGGTAGCTCCGTGTGAGATCGTCATGGCATTTTCGCTACGAGCTGCTCTGATCAGACCCTCACTGATACAGGGTCGTGCCAGAGATGTGCCCAAAAGGTACCTGCCTTCGTAAAGGAGACCTGAACGAACTGCTGGCCATACGTATGACGTGACGAATGACTCTCGGAGGTCTTCAATTATCACCTTTATTGGAGATTTAAAAAAAAAAAATTTTTTTATTTAGATATTTTTTCAATATGAATTTTTAGGCACTGATGTGTGATTGATTCTTTGCGCAATTTAAAACGATATAATATAAACATCTTTTATAGCTTATCTCTTCAAATCACTGCAATATGCATTTATTTAATCTACCATTTTTAACATGATTCAATAACTTTATCTGGATAGCTACGCAAGATTTAGCTGAATCTTACTAAATATGGTACTAAATATGAGAAATTCTTATATTTAATCTAATTTACTAATTTATTTTTCATTTTCTGCCTTACCTTTTTGGCACCAATGCCAAGGGCTTTTTCTCGAGCAGCTTCGAAATCCTCATCTTGGCCGATGTTCGCCTAAACCGCAATATATAATACATATCACTCAACTTAACAAAATCATACGCAATTGATAATCGAGAGCGACTTGGAAGAAAAATCACACAGTACCACGTATGCGATGACATCGTAGCCTTTCTCAATGAGCCACAGGAGAATGCAGGAAGTATCTAGGCCTCCGCTGTAGGCAAGAATAACTTTTTTTCTCTCCTCCATTGTTGACTCGACAAATTGTCTGACAAGTGTTGAATCAACTGGCATCGCATATAACTGCGATAATAGTGAGCATACAACAGCGCGTGCGACCTATTTACGAGAAATTCGATAACCTCATAAAATGATTGCAGTAAACAGGAAAGAATCTCGAGTAGTAGGCAATCAGTGTCTTTCGTTCGAGTATAGATGTGTGTTCGATACAATTATTTTGTGTGAAGTATTGGAGTTCAGGGGAACCCCAGCTTCAAGATTCGGAAGGTTCCTTGTGCAAATATCGTTTATATTTTTCAGCTGTGTGAATCTCCGTTGAATATCGTATAAGATTCGCTTACCTTTCAATGAAGAAAGTAAAAAGTGCAATCGACTGTTTTCTTGTAATAAAAAGGATTTGTAAATAAAAAATGAATATAAAAATAGATATAGGTATAAAAAGTAGATGTACAAAGTAGATGACAAAGTTAGAAGCAAACGTGTAAAAGTACGATACAAAACTACAATAGTTATTTTTTTTTGACTATAATAATTTATTAATAAAGTTAAAGTGTACAATAAAACCAAAGCGGACTCGAGGAAATTAAAAAAAGCTAGTTGACTTGTCATGATTCTCGTTTTTTTACAAACACGTAGAAGTTTCTTTAAATTATAAAACATCGTCTTACACAAATACATTTAAAAAACTTAAAATTTTATACAAAATGAAGCTAGTGTCCATTTCTGGTATAGTAAATGTCATTCCTTAGGCAATTAATTAATACAAGTATAATACTTATGAAAAAATAATATCGATCCATCATTAATAACAATAATAAAAGCGAAACATTGTACAACAGAGACATTTACTCTACACTCGTTATTCATCTGGAAGTCGACGGGGCGAAAACAGAGATTTCAATAATAAGATAAGTTTTATTACACGTGTAGACCATTTTTTTCCTTTTTTTTTAATAAGCAGAACACTTTTCTGGGCTACGGCTACATACATATATATTATTTATAATATATATACTTTTTTTTTATAAATATCGTAAACTCTATAATAATCCTGTTGCCGTACAACCGCAACGCTCATTTATAACGTACTTTAATTCATGAACGATCAAATAACAGGCAAACGTCCACTGACCAAAAAGTGATCCCCTAAAATTTTAAGTCGTTACCATCTACAATTTTCTTCTATCGACAGTTCGACTGCATCTCCGCAGCCAATATTTAATGATGCAAAGGGCGAGTGCTAAGAAATTCTATGAGAAAACGTACTTTAAATATTTATAAACTGTTTGAAAGTTACAAGACTGACGAGCTATATCGGCGAGTCTTCGCTGTTTTTACTTTTTTTTATCCTTTCTACTTCTCTCAGTGAACATTTATATATTGCGGTCACTTTCGTTAGATAATTAAATGTATCAATTAGCTTCTAACTAAGTAGTAAGTACAATTGAAAGTTACCAGTCTCTACAGGAGGATCTTCAAGCTTAAAGCAAGATCTAGAATTTTATAACTGTTTTTTTTTCAATGTTTCACATTGAATGCTAAAACGTAGCTAACTAATCCACGTGAACGACAATTGATACATTGAATTTCCTACTTCAAGATGACGATAAAGTTAGCAAATGACAATTTGTATTTTTATCTCAGTTATCATCAAACAGAAGTCTGTTATAGAAGCTTATCATCGAGTATTGTTTATATAATATACGCTGTCACGATTAGAACTGTTTCAATGACACATAAACGTGGAATCATTAATAATTGTTACATGCGAAGAACAAATTGAGCCGTTGATAGTAACGACATGGATTTAAAGGGGGTTTCGTCGATCGAGGGACCAAAAAACGTTTGCTCAACTAGAAAAACGTTGGATCTTACAATTGTTAAGAAGTAAATAATTTAAGGCAATTTACACGCGCACTTACTACGTAAAGATTTTCTTTATTCAAGCTACTTGTTAAAAAGTGCGATTTTATTTTAATTAGCTCTGCAAAAACGTTTCTCCGACTGTCGACAGCAGTGAGATCGGGTAAATCGACCTTTTGATGATTTAGCCTTTGACGCTTGCGTCGACGAGAAGCTGACACCGGAGTTGCCGAAAACTATATTTTACGCGGGTATAACAAATAATTTACACCTGATGTACTTGTGGCGTGACACACTGTTCGCTACGATTCTATCTAAAGACCACTTTACAATACTTTTTCTCTTTCTCTCGGTTTCACATTTTTTTCTAAAGATTTGTTGTCGCCAAAAGTTGATACAATATCGACCAATCGATTCGCGGATGTGACGTGTAAAGTTACATTGCTTGTGTTTCTTGGTTTAAAATTACGACTTTACGAGGTTAAGACTCCTGGTAAAAATACTTTGTTCAAAGTTTCTCTACAACTCACTCTAAAGTATAATTTTTAGGAACGAAGAATTTTTACGATAATAATCATTCTATCGTATGTGAAATTCATTTCACGAATTAACAAAAATTTGTTCGTTCTTAACTGACACATACTTAAATCTTACTCGAAAACAACAGAAGCTAAATATATAAACATATATAGACTTTTCCTTAACAAAATATACTACTACTAATATACGGCTAATAATACAAATAATTTATAGCGTTTAACAGAATATCGAATTTCACAGTATGTCCCGGGAAAAAATTTCCATATTAATTATATATTTGTACGTAAATTTGTCCTCCACATACACGTTGAGAGATATGATCAGTTATGGTTACATACAAATTGTAAACCATCATGCATGTATATATAAATTCAAAATTGGAGTGTAAATGCATCTTATCATATTATGTGTATATAGCTTTAAATACGACGATATATATAATTGTATATGAAAATTTTCGTCCCAGGCTCAGAGAATTTCTCCACCTGGAATAAGGTCCTACAATGATATTGCCAACGTGTTCAGGATCCGAGCTACCTCGTGATTCTTTTCGCACAGGCACTTTATTACCAGGTAACCCTTTTAGCGCTCGAAAATTGTGAATCTATCTCTATACATAAGTCGGTTAAAATGGGGTTTTTCTCTTTTCTCTCGCTCTCAACTAGTGCGGGTATTCCAATATGCTGTGCCATCATCATTATCATCATCATAATCACAATCGTTCCCTCCGTAATAGCAAAACGTTTATCAATTGCTGCTACGTAAATTGACTGAAGTGCATTTGTTTTCGCTACAATATCGACTAAGTTGGTTTTACGGTTAAATACCTTAAATCCAATCTTTTTTTTGCATCTTTTGGCCGACGATCATCACCGACAGATTTTCACGGGTGTTGCTTTAACGACGATGGAACCAGGGTTACTGGCCTTTATACTGTTTTAGCATTAATATGCAGCATAGCTTATTATTACATTTAAATGCGGGAATGTTAAAGATCTTGCTCAGCGACAAAGCTCGCTTATGCGACGTTGATGTGAAGCTTTGACAGTTCCGAGAGGAACGACTTTGGCGTAATGATGTGCGATGAACCTGTGTAAGAATCATATTAAATGATTACACATTATTTCCAGTACAAAATTTATGTATTTAAGAGTGCTCTACTTACCAATAATGACTTCCCAGTTTTTCTGAGCATTCGTCACCTCGTAAGCGCACCTGATCTCTGAGAAACAGACGCCACCGACAATGAAGACAATCAGACGCGGTACATTCTTTATAGTTTGTTGACCCTTCTCTTTGTGCCAGTGACCATAGCGAGCACTGTTAAGTAGATATGAAGAATAGATATGAAGAATTTATTTATGTAATTACGAATATTAATAATGCTGCGATAATAATTACCTTGTCGGAGCGTGATAGCCGGAACTGGCAGTCCGTCCGCCCAAGAACGGGAAGTGCTTCTGCTCGAGTTTATCATCGATCGCATCCTCCATGATGTCCTTGACAACCGGTGTCCAACGGCTCATCTGATAAGTCTGTTCAGTGATTCTCTCCTTCCTCGGCACAGTGTAGATCTTCTTGCGGGTTCCCTATTTAAATTAAAAACGCGCATAAATTTTACAATACGACACTACCATAAACACTGGATTAAAATGGAATTTTTTTAGATTTTCGACACTCACTTCAGCAACGACGTGCAGTCCAAGGTTTGCCATGTTGACGATGGTCTGTCTATCCTCGGGCGACATTTGAGCGTGATGAATGAGGCGGTTTAAGTTGTCGTCTGGGATACCGTTCTTGCTGAGAACATAAAGGGCGATGATGCGCAACTTGTCCATGTTATTGACAGTCTGATCCAGCAGAATGGGAGTGATGTTGCGCATGTGGTCCTTGATGCGCTCACCTTCGGCATCTGTTCCCATAGCCAAATCCTAAAGTAACAAATCAAACCGTCAAGATTGCCTCTGAGGATGTTTCGAGTACGAAAGTTACGTTGTCGGCAATTACCTGTTCGACTTTGCAAAGCTTATCTACGTTGCCCTGATAATGCTTCATGCAGTCTTCGGCGAGATGCAAGTGAGTCGCATATTTGCTCAGTTCCTTCTGATACTGTGGCATCTTCTTGATCATCTGCGACAGGTCTCGCATATTCTGCTTTTCACTCGTTTGCGGCATACGCTTTGATTCCGTGAACTTCTTCAGATTTTTCGTAACGTTCCTGAAAGAACAGGAATCTCTCTTTTAAAAAAGTACTGGCTGAATTTTGCAAAGCGTTTGGATGGCATGTTCAAGTAATTTCAATAAATTTAATATTGAGCATCAGCGACGAGGACGTTTGTAAGCTATTTGCTCAACTTACGTTGATACAACTGCAATATGCTGATGCCTCAGATCGACCCAGAGATCATCGTTCTCGTCCAGCAATACTTCCTTCTCCTGTCTTCCGTCTCCAACAGCCACCTCGTATCTTGAAAGATAACAATGCAACGCCATACATTTCACAGTTCAATCTTGTACGTAACAATCGGAAGAACGTTAAAACCAGACTACAACTCACTTGTACACGTCATTCTCGATCTCCAACAAATCGTAGGCCATAGCTTGCAGAGTGAGCTCGTGGAGCAGCGGTGATACGCAGTCGAATCCACGATCCAAAATCAGAAGCTGGGATCGTGCCTTCTCCGGTCCTTCGCCCATGGTGGGCTCGTCAGCCTTGTAGGCGTCAAGTTTCTGCTGCACCATCTGTGCCAGCTCCACGTTACGATCGAAATCACTGCAAAAACGTAATATTCAATTTTATTCAGATTCGTCCTGATGCACATCAAGTATTTTTTCACTTCTCTCACCTTCGATATCTGACCGATGGATACTCGCCCAAAGTGGCGCAGAGAGTTGCGATTTGCTCGGCGATTCTTTCCATGTTTGCATTTCTCACGTTGATAAGAGATGGATTGTAGAAGCAGGCGAACGTTTCTCGGCAGTCCAGTGAGAAGACCTGATCAATTCGGAGCGTTAGTCATCGATCGTCGCGTGATTTTCATGATACGTGCAACGTTACATGGTGACAATAAAGATTGCGAATCGAAAGCAGAGAGAAAATTATAAAGTATACAGGACAATATTTGCAAGCCTCGATGAAGAAACTGTATTGTACAGAAAAAATAATGACTACGGGTTAACTAATTTGCTGACGAACTACGAAAGTGGATTTGATTCTTTTTTGTCTTGTCTAAAATAAAAATCATCAACTTGTGGTGAATTTTTTTAATATTGATATGAATGAACAGATGATTCGTGCTAAATCATAAAAGACTGTTCTATAAAAAAAAAGAAAAAACAGAAAAAAGTAAGAGAAAACTGTTTCTACTTTGTTTTCACCTGAGACTCGTAGGGCAAGAAAGCGATGTTGATCTCTTTAAGCGTTTTGACCTTTTTAGCAGCGAGAGACTTGCAGATATCATTGAACATCTCCTCGGGACACACTAGACGAGTGCAAGCATGAAGGCAACGGATTTTTTCTTTTGTTAGTATAAACGTGCTCGTGTGAGTCAGTTAGAGACAAGAGAGAGAGAAACACTTGGTATGATATACAGTTCGCAAACATATTTTTGTACAGCAGTTTTAACAAGCACATTTAATTGGCCGAATATAACGCACAACGAGTAAAACCAACTTTGAAAATAGGTAATATGTAAATGTGCTTGTTGGGATATAATGTCGAAATCGAAAGAGATCCGTGTAATAAGAAAGCCCTTCACCGTGATACGCACACATGTTAATTAACGAATTTTCAAAATCAGTATTTTAATATACTGGTGCACTGATATATGGCACTCAGATTTACCTGTTCCTGGTACGGTATGAAAGCGATGTTGATCTCTTTCAATGTCTTTATATACTTAGCTGCGGACGAGTGACACAAGTCTGTGAATGTCTTGTCGGGACAGGCTGGAAAGAGACAAACTCAGATTCTAACAATTCTGCTGCCATCGGTCGATTACATCTTACAGCAAAATCAAAAATAAAATAATAATAATAGTAGTAAACTTAAAATATAAACGACAATATACTCCATTTCCAAAGTGTCTCACCAATACCCCGTTCTTTTCTATACTTACACCTAGAAATTAATCGTGTTATACTGTATAGAAATTTCCCTCGCCCTATACATACATCATAATATCCTCACTAATTGCGCGCGCTATTATTATACACCCGATTTATATTCCCTTCCAAACCGATTACGCTAAAGATAGTCATATTCAAACGAATGTATATAGTTATAAATCATTTCGCCGAAAGGGTACCACGTAATTTCCTCTCCCTTGCATCATCAGATAAAACTAATAACTTGACGAGACGATACCTTCGGTGAAGTAGACGTGGGCAGCCTTGTACATGGTCCTGGTTGGATTGCTGAAGTCGTCGATGAGCTTGGTAACGGACTGATTGCTCGGAGTGATCAGGTAGATGGCTTCCATGGTGGGCAGAGGTTCGCGTTTCTTGTGAATGTCCTCGACGAGGGTGATACCCTGGGCGCTGATGTCGTGCATCTTGCAACAGGCCGACACCATGCGCATGGCCAGCTGGTCGACTACCAGGATACGCCATTCTGTTCCACCGGTGTTTTTCTTCTTCTGGTTGATCACCTCATTCATAATCTCTGTGCAATTGATTGTTGAGGTTGTTTATTATTATTATTAGGTATTTAGAGAAGCTATGTGTTGGGTTGGGTTAAAAATAACGTATAAGGGTTTTCAAGGCTATCACGCGCGAGTATAACATGGAAAAGGTTAATTCGTCCGTATAGCCTAATCAGTGGGAGAATCACGAGAGAGCTATTTGTGGCTACCTAAGCTTCGGGCTTTGTTCGGGCTTTAGACACGGTGTATAAGGGGGTCGATCAATTAGTGTCTCTCTCGCTTCTTGTGTATAGTAATAATAATTCATTTGTATCAATCGGTTGCGCTCATGTACAATATATAAATAATAATACTTAATCGATACACCTTATTATTGAGAGTATCATCAATAGTTTTTCTTTTTAAATGAATCTTCTTGTTTTTAAAATAGTCAAGCTCTCGAGAAAAGGCGTAATCTAGGACATCCCATCTGCAGTTTCAAGACGTATCCCTTCCCAATAAAAATCATTGCAAAACACCTGCATCTTCTAAACCCTCATCGCAATAACCGCTAATCCTACATCCCCACCCCCATCATCATAATCCCAACCAAAAGCTCTCGACGCTTCGACCCATTTTATTCTCACCTACGCACAAGAGAAGAAAAAAACCCTGAAAATTCTGCACATAAAAAAGAGAAGTGTCATCGCTTGACGATCAATCGGGCATTTCCTCGTTACACACAAAGCTTATCAGCAGAAGAGAGTATAAGGCTGCGCGGGAAAGCGGGTTAAGCCGCGCGTACGCAGGCGTACAAGCCACCAGCAGCAGCAGTAGCTCGAGTATTGATCGGCGTCGAGCGACTACATGACGTCACATTATAGGAGCTTGCGCCGATATCTACGCACGCACACACACACAACGTCGAGATTTTCCGACGTCGTCGTTGTCCGAGTATATACGCAATCGGCCCACGCGGGAATTATTTATACTATCTCTCTCTCTCTCTCTCTCTCTCTCCTATGGATGTGCGTAGGTCGTCATGGGGGAAGTGGCAGATATCGCATGAATGGGGTTACGAGTATGTGAGGAGGGTAGGGATATTGTTGTTCGAGAGGGAGTAGGATGAAACGCGCAAGAATTTGGACGATTGCTGCTCTGTGTGGGCTTTCACGAGTTATTCGATGTTTGTCGAGGGGGTGGAATCGGGGTTTCTGATGGAATAGCGTTTGTGTCGTCTTCGTTTTAGCAACGATTAATCTGTCTGGTGGGAGAGGGAGTAGCAACAAAAATTGGATGACGTTAGTGGATGGCTTGTTGGCGCAATTTGGAGAAAGAGGATATATTAATTAATTTTGTTGTTTTTTTTGGTCTAGGGTGAGTTAACGAGAGTTGCAGCAGAATGAGAGCCGATTAATTTAATGGAGATTTTCACTTAAAAAATGTGAATTATGCATGAATCTGCAAAAAAAAATGGTTGACATTAGCCGAGAGGGGCTGAAAGTAGTGTATAAGTATTCGAGCCAGTTTTAAAAAGTTAATCGCCTCTCGTCCGATGATTTTTTTATATAGGATTTGCAGTTAGTCGAGTGAAAAAGTTCTGAAAGAATTTTTAGAGCTAGCACGGAGATCCAGCAAAGCTTTAATTGCTAATAAAAATTGAATCATCATTTATGGACAAAATGTAATTTTCAGAAAGTGTGAAAATATCTGCACAAGTTTGGTAAAACGTCGAAGCAAAGTTTTCTCACGTAATAAATTCAAATCCGTTTCACGCAAAGCTTGGCAAAAGAGACTAGAGTCAAACGAGATGTTGTAGGTATACAAGGCGCCTTTTCATCAGGATTCATCTCTTTAAGTTTCTCGAAATGAGAATCTCGTCATTCTGCTTTAAGTAAAATATTGCACAGCACACTCTGTCCGAGTGGGTTTCCACTCCAAGAGACCTACGAGAATGAAATGAAAAATGTCCTTCCGTCATGCTCAAGTATTGTCGTGGGGGATGACTTTTTGGTTTGTTAGTGTAATCACGGAGCAATTAAAATTTGCAATTTTTTAATCCTATTTGCTTTACTCATTCATTATCGAATCCTAAAAACTGACAAAATAAAACTGTGATTTTAAATTATTTACAAGTATAGGACACAGCGCGGTGAGAAATAAACTTTGTACGACGTATATACAGTAT
>UCQR01026561.1:19646-33302 GCA_900474235.1 Cecidostiba semifascia | reverse complement strand
GTATGTATACTACGTGAAAACGGGACACGCGCAACTATACATAATAGACGAGAAGAGTCACGATAAAAATATCCTTACACAACACTGACTATCGCTAATCCTGCTGGGAAACAAAAAAGAATATAACAAAAAAAAAACATATACTCACAGCAATGTTTACGCGAGGAAAGAAGAATCCGATCGCTCGCTATTCAAGCTGACGCTTCGGAAGTTCCGAGCATCAGCCGCGGCCGAACAGGTTCTCCGCAGACCAGCTATTCATCCTGTGATGTATCACAGAAGCAGCTACAGCATCATACCGATCTTCAGTGTCGTCTATCCTCACACAAAAAGAAAACTCACTTATCAGTCATATAAGCACAGAATATAACCGATTTTCCAGCCTGTGCGATCGGCTTTGAAACCGATCTCTCGCGAAAGCGTATATAGCAGAGTTTGTTTATAGTTGAAGAAATCGAGCGAAGGTGCTGCCAGCTATATAAACGAGAGAGACACACAACGCGCACGAGCAGAGAGAAAGCAGAGTGGCCGGGTAGCGGCGCAGTTAGGTACTGAGTGCGCGCGACTTCGAGCAGAGTCGAAGAACTCTCTGATGGCGGGACCGACGAGAGCGTGGAGGAGGAGGTGGAGGCCGTTTGTTGGCGCTGTAGTAGTATACTACGTAGAGAGAGAGGGAGAGAGATGGAGTATAACGTATAGTATGAGAGTCTGTGGAGTGCAACGTGCAAGAGAGCCTATACTAACGCTTCTGTGTGTGCCCTCATCCACTGTATAGTATACGGCGCTATAGTTGATGAGGACTGTCTTCTCTGTGTGTATCTAGGTATAGGTATACCTGCGTTAGGATGTATAGTATAGAGGAATTGGTACAAGTGTACAGGGATGATGGCCTGGAGCACCTGACTTATACTTGCGCGCTTTGGGTTTTTTTTTCGGAGAAGCACAGACGCGCTTTCCATTGTGATGTAACGGCGCATCATCTTATATTTTGGCTCTTGATTTCTTTTTAATATATATATTGTATATGCTTATACAGTGATGCGTTATTGTATATTACGTAAAGCGTGTATATGAATAATTATTTATTGTCTAAAAAGTTTTTAAATAATCTCAGCTCGAGTTGGATATTGATATATACACGAGAGATGAAGCGGCGCACTTGGTCAGCGTGACTTACATTACAAATTGTTATCAATCAATTTCAATTGCCGCGGCATTGTTTTTAATTAAATATTCGTCGATGCGATGATCCGCGCTCTCGATATCTCCTATACGTATTATAGGTATATATATAATAATATAAATACGATTTCGTTGTACGCAAACAAAAACATCTTAATTGCCAACAATTGATTTATCGCGAGACCACGACGCAATATTCATCAATATTATATGTTATATATATATATACCCAATATAATATGATTTATATTATTTGCAGTCCCGAATTAAACTTGCGCAAAACCATCTATTTGTGTATACTATAATATATTATTACATATTACATAGAGGTACAAATTCAACGACGGTTTATAGCCGCGAAGCAAATATAACGCATCCGTCGATTCTCGCGGGGAACAGTGTTTCATTAGTCGTCGTCGCTGCAGATCGAGAGCGCGAGGTAAATTTGCGTCAAGTATACCGAATGAAATTCGGCTCTGGGGGATTTATATGTATCTATATTTATCACTGTCGATATACGACATATACACACACAACACACACATCGTCGAAGCAAATAAATCGTCAATTGACCTCCGCGATCGCATATTTCTATTCGGCTGCTGCGTGCGTGTACAATAATATAACTACACATACGAAAACGAGAGAGTAGAGAGAAAGAGAGAGAGTGAGAGAGCGAATGTGACGGCCGGTCCAATTACGCGTCGAATTAACCGCGCAACATTACACGCTTCGTTTCGGCGTGTGGCGGACTCTCGCTCGATTTGCAATGATCGTTTTTCTCCGTGCTGCAGCTGTTATATTTATATATACGAATGTCAGAATTATTTCGAGAGAATTATATTTCCTACATGAGCTTACTGCAGCACACAAATTACCCGCAAAATTATGGATATTTTGACAACATAGTTGCGACTATTTTACGTAACTCGGGCAGGTATATACACACACACACCACCTGCACTACTGGCAATATAACGAATTGATATAATAACGCGGCTGGTGAAGTGTATAAGCCACGCATATATACACACACGCGAACACATGCACATTAGCGAATATCAAAATACATATGTAAATGCGCGGTAATTACCATCGATTAAATGTTTTTCAAATAAAAGCCGTATATATACATACTTGCGCAAGAGGGAGCTGCCCGCGAGCGCGGTGATGATTTATTTCCAGCTTGGTGGTTCATTTACCGTGTGATATATATATACGTATATACAGGTTTCGCGGTGTTTTAATTGAATTGATGTGCTGCACATACGCGCGTGTGCGAACGAAAGGGAAAAATTGATAAACCCTTTTATAATACCCGGCGTTAAAGTACGCGATAAGCTCGTGAAAACGTAATAACATTCACTTCGTAAAAGACATTAAATTAAACTTGGAGTAGTAGTAGTAGTAGTCTGTACACAACACACACGTGACCCCAGTAATGCGATATTTATGAAATCATAAGTTTCTGCAGCGCGCCGCGAGTGTGGCAAGTAATTGCGAGCTGGAGTTCAGAGATTAACAAGCCGCAAAGGACCTCAGCTATACGTATTCCTTGTAGAATTACGTAAAGTATATATGTGTACAGCATGTGTGTTAGTATATGGCGCATCGAAAATCTCTCCCATTTTCTAATATGTAATTTCGAATCAATCCAATCTTTTCAGAGACAGAGAGGTATAGCTATGTATATACAACCCGCGAACTTTCACTTTAAAAGGCCGCGCGAGTGAGAATTCCGCGAAACTGCAATAAAAGTTTAAGTAAATTTCAGCGCTGAATTCGCATCACCCATTGTTTTCACTCTCCGCGCACTCTCAGCAGCAGCGAGAGAAAACACACTCGGCCAATTTGCGCGAGTCTCTCCTATATATAGCATATTATCATTGTTCGTCTCTGCATGAAACGAGATAGAAAAGGCTATAGATCATATTATGGTGTGCCACCCATAAACGATACTTTTCTCCACAGAAAACGCGGGTATAATCAGAGAGAGTGAGAGCAAAATAACAACCAGTATATATAATAACAATCAGCCGAGAGCTTAGGTGTTAATCAGCCGGCGGTTCTCATCAATCAGGCCGCGAGCCCTTAATCAAGACGCGCACTCGTGCATTCGACCCTGACAAGGACATTATAAATAATACGCCTCGGACGCGATCGACGCGTTCGACGATTATTCACGCGCTGGCAAGGCCCGAAATTTCCGAGAGCTACCTTATATACCTGCGCCAAAGCGTCCCAAAGGGGGTATATGTATTATGTGTATACCTATAGGTATATAGACATCGATGTGGTCCACACCGACTACAGGCGGATATGCTTTGGGCCAAGGGCGAGTGTAGAGCTATTGAGAGCACGGGAGGTGCCTTAACTCTTTTGAGGATCTTTGGGTTCCTGCTGAGCTTGCTTGAATTTTGGTTTCGCTGCAGATGCAGCGTTTTATTTTAAGCTTCGATGATGTTACGTAATTTTTATTGTTGCGAGAGAGGCGCGGATGCATAATGATTCTGGTTGAAAATTATTTATTCTAATACTTATACTACGAAATACAAGACACTGAGCAGCAATGAAAGTCAGACGTGAATGCAGAAACACGCAGCATAAACTACCTCGTTCATTCCGATAAGTAGCCCAACTTTTTTAACAGCCAATTTTCACAAAGCCGCATTACCATAATCATTAAATCCTAGTGTACACGCGTCTGACGCAGTGCATATTTCTTTCAGTACACGTAATTCCGCTGATTTTTGCTAGGTAGTGTATTACTACGTTTTTGCCACGACGCGGGATAATATTGCTTTGACTAATTTCACTTTTGCGTGACGGTTATATTACCTACTGTATTAATGACGGAATGTACAGTATCTCAGCGACTGGCTTTTCTTCGAATCACACACTGCACATACAAAACGAATGAGAAATTCACCTCTTGAGTTATTAGGATTTTGATGAAATATATATTCATTTCGCTTATAATTAAATTATATGCTCACAGCAAGCATCGCGTACTGCAGGCGAAATAGTTCGGATGATTTAAATTCCGTCGTTGAAACCGCGCGTTGTTGTAGCTTCCTGGCGTACTCCGCAGTTCGACTGGTTGCGATTTCTCAAGGGGAGATATTATGTCTACATCCACGACGACAGACATTCGCGCGCCGATAAAATCCGAGAAACTAAATTGCCGATAATTGTCCTATACTGCCGCAGAAATTTTCATATAATAGTTGCGCTTTGCTCGGCT
Source organism: Cecidostiba semifascia (assembly GCA_900474235.1). NCBI lineage: Eukaryota > Metazoa > Arthropoda > Insecta > Hymenoptera > Pteromalidae > Cecidostiba > Cecidostiba semifascia. Next base: position 28,876 of record UCQR01026561.1, on the reverse strand, counting down.
GCATTTCCTCGAAACTTTTTTTACTAAACAAAACGCGAGAAGTTCGTCGTGTTCCGCGGCAAAAAGAGAAATTAAACGTAGTGTCCTCTGTTATGGCCGTCGAGAAGAAAGTTTTGGCCTGCTCGGTATAGTATACGGTCGACTTTTTTAACAATCCTTTTGTTTCACTTATAATATAAGTAAATTAATTTCACTGCGATGGCGCGCTAAACTATTTTCCGGTCTGGTTATCAAACTTTTCCGCGTGCGCAGAGGTATACCGAAGAGTTTCGCCAGCGTTAATTATAAACGTCGAGTTATAGTGCGCGTTATTCGCTGATTTACTAACGACACCGTCGTAAACATTATACAAAATTGTGTGTGTTTTACCAGAATTATATTGACTATAGCTTATATAGCAGAGAGAAAAAAAGCGAAGGCGCGCGTGCATTTATTCAACGCGACGACAATCGAACGCTGTCCATTTAAGTATCGCCTATATAATACGACAATGTAATGTCGCGGAATGTTAACGATCGGCCGCCCACTCTCGAAAAATCATCTGACACACTTTTTAGTTTTACTACTGTGCTCTCGGGTGTAATGCGAAATCCTGATCAGCCACAAGCTCATTTTCATAAAGCGGTTTATTGTTACGCCCGACATCCTCTCTCGTTCGCTATTATTATGCTTGTATCTAAAGATCCCGCGGGAATCGATATTTATTTTTCCGCATAAATTTTCAAACGGCTTCTCTTTTCTAGGTAGAGAAAGAGAGAAAGAGAAAGAGAGAGAGAGGAAGAGCGAAAACGAAGGCGCGCGCAAGAAATAAAACAGACGTTGATATGAATTATACGAGAAAGAGAGAACACCGAGAGGAGGAGAGAAAGAGAAGAAAGAAAAGAATTGGAATATAAGAGAGCGAAACACGGGTAAAAAAGGAGGAGGAGGAGGAGGAGAGAAAAGGGGTAGAGAGTAGCGAGAGAAAGAGAGCCAAAAAGAAGGAGAATAAGAGCTTCGAAACCTGTTTTCACTGTTCTACGCGGGGCCAAGACGACGACAATACTCGCATATATAAGAACGCGAGCGGATCGTTGCTCCTTCGGCGAAAAAACTAGAGTCGATTATGTCGATTTGACGTGGGGATGACAGATATATATTTTTATCGCCGTAGCTTTTGCCCTATTTCTTTTGCGCCATATTTGCAATTATTACATGCCGTAAGTATAATTAAATTTATGTCCGCGCGTCCATACGTGATTGAATTTCTCGTGAACGATCTCGCAACTTCATTTATCGCTATTCTGATATGTTTTACGATTATTATTACTTGATATACGATTACCGAGAAATCAAATATGCGTCTTTTGTTTTTAGAAAATTAATCAGTATTGCTTTTTAAAAAAAAAATAAAAGCATTATAACATCGTTATAGTGTCGGACAAAATTCCGACGTTTGTCATCATCGTTTCGAACGTATCAATCACCCTTTGCTGTGTGTCTATGCAAATGAAGGCTAATAAACTTTTAAATAAAATTTAATATTTCTCAGGGATAATTGATGACCACGGGCTGAGAAAAATATCTATTCCGCGCATCCAGATAAATAGATACCCTGTCAGCACTAAAAACGAAACCGTTAAAGAACCTCATCTCCCCTATACTGCGGTCGATTTTTCGCCGAAAAGCCCCAGCCGAATGTTATTCAAACACATAATAAAACACGGCAAAAAAGCGGTAATAAAAAGCCACAGAGAGAGAGAGAGAGAGAGAGGATCGTTCGATGGGAGATAAGCCGCGCGCTCGCCGTATAACCAGAAGAGAAAACTAGTTCTGCAGCCGCACACACAAGAGAGTGGCCTTGCCAAAGTCGAGGGACTTTGTGTGTCTCGTCGCAGTATAAGCGCGCGGCAAAAAGGACTCGACGGTATATATACAGAAAATAGAAAGAGAAAGAGAGAGAGAGAGAAAAGGACTTGTATAACACAGGCTTCTCTGTTATGCAGAGGCGCGAGTGTATAAGCTGCGCGCGGCATAGTTGACGTTTCTACGACGGACGAGAATGCACATTGGGCGAATCACAATCCGCGAATTTTAACACCTACTCGGCTTTTGTGCATATATATATGTGTATATGCGACCTGTCTTCTATACAGATACGAATACACGATTTATCACCGGTAGCCGGGACTATTTTTCATGATTTTTACACGCTCTTCTGAGAATCCGCTCTCACTATACTGCATACGTTCAAATCTCAAACTCGGCCGATGGTCACAAGCTTGCGTGCGTTTATAGTATAAAAATTGCTCGTTGCGTAATTCGCGCAATCGCCATAAGAACGGCTTTGACCCCGGCTCGAGAGAAACCCGTGCAAAGCCAAGGAATTCCACTTCTCTCTCGCGCGCGCTGCCTATGCCACAGCGGTATATTTTAAATAATAGAGCAAGAGAGCGAGCTTAATAATAGAGCAGCTACTCCCTTCGAAATTGGATATTCCTTTATAGTATTACGCGAGGATATATAAAAACAATGGACGCGTTCGTGTATAAGGGTAATTGCTCTCGCCGTGCGCTGTACTTTTCATTTGTGCGCGCGAGGTGTGAACGCGCCCGACAAAACAATAAGTATACCTGTGTGTACCCTATATGCAGAGTAATAAAAGCACACAAGGAGAAGTAATAAATTTGTCGGCTAAATTTTAATTGCAACGCGCGTGTATGTATTGATACATCGTCGATTCATCGAACAAATTTATTTATACCCATAGCTCCGATCCTCCCATACATATACATTATACATATACCATACGTTATATCCTTTTTCTAATCGGAAACGTCTGCGCGGTAGATAGATAGAGAGAGAGAAAGAATTGCTCAACAATGAGAGAAAAAAAACAGCTTAGCAAAACTAATCGAGCGATTCTTGCGCTTATACAATACACAGGCGCTATATACTCGCGGTCGGAGAAACAAATAATAAACGTAGAAGGAGCAGCAGCAACACGCAAGGAGAGCTCGCCGAGATCATCAGATAATCCGATCGAGGAACAATATAATTATCCCCTGGAATTATATTTCGACACAATATACCGTGTATAGGTATACTGCTGTATACTTATGTTGAGTTGTGTGCGCTTATACACGTCAACTTTTTTTTCCACTGCGAGTATTATAATAGAATACAAAGTTTTCATTTTCTGGAATTATTTATAGGTATAAAGAAAATTAATTTCCAAGTTTAGAATGAAAAACGTCCAAGCAATTCAGAACGAAGAAGTCGTTGAGATCGACTCCTATTATAATACAGCTTGCTCCTCGACATCTCTCGCACACTCTCTCACAAGAGCCTCTCTCTCTCTCTATCTCTATCTTCCCCGAGTCTCGTCACGATGAATATATTAATACCGTCAGAGTCACGTTTCAGGATGATGCTCTCATAGTAAGTCCTCGCGGCTCAGTTCCTGACATCCTGCAACCGCGATCGACTCTCCGCTATATACTGTATACATATACCAGTGTGTAAATAGATCTCTTTCTTTCTCTCTCTCTCTCTCTCACTCAGTACTACATCGTGCAAGCGACTTAATCGTTGACGCGGATCGTCGTGTAGTCTCGTCGGAGAGCTATGGGAAAAGTATATCGCGGGAGTGTAGATTGCGCAAATTTCGCGACGTAGGTCGCGATCGGTTATATACCGTCAGATGGACGGGATAATAAGCGGCTGCTTTGATAGATGAGCGCTCCCGCGCGGGAGGGGAGAAGGTTCGTGCGGAAATTTGCGTAATACTCCGCGCCCGGTGAATTTGGCAATCCATCTCGGATATATACATCAGTGATCTATTATAGGACTCTCGAAATAACCAGTCTGAAATTTATTACACAATAGCAGTTACAAGAAAAAATCAAAAATGGGAAAGCGAAGAAAAAAGCAGTTCTCTTTCCTCGCTATACTCTCGTTTCCGTCAGATATATACTCGTTCCTCTCTCGGTTTCCGTGTTTATATGAAATTTACGTAATGAGCCCCCACCGTCCTGTCTCCAATCACCTTTTATACATCACACGCGTACATCCCTGAAATCCAAAAGAAAGATAAACAGACCAGTCAACGCGTACATAAAGCGAGTGAAACATCGCGAGAGAATTACGTCGCGAGACACACGCACACATACAATGCTCGACGATTATCCACTCGCAACTAAACACATAAGTATACGTGTAATATACCGCGAGGCGCTAGTGTGCGCAAAAGCTGTTTTAACACAAGCCGCCGCTCGCTTAGACAGTTAACGAGTGGCTACGAGCCGAGCTGGACTTTTCTTTCGAGCGAGCGAAAACGAACGTTTTTCCCGGATAGATATAGAGTTTGTTTTTTTCTTCTTTTAGAGCAGCATCGAGTTTTCCTCCTTATTTCAGAGCTGTTTACCGGCAGATAAGGCAACGACGTCCATTGCTGCAGTGTTTGCTGATAGAGAGAGACAGAGAGAGTGAGAATCGAAGGAGATACAGCTGGTGCAGGATGAGGTCGATCGCCGCGATCCTGTTTGCTGCATTTCTCCTTGCGTAAGCTGATTCTTTTCCTGATTTGGCGCGCTTAGCTTGCTTTTTTCCCGGCGCTCGACCGTTTTCGAGCTTTTTTATTTTTACCAACGTTTGCTGACGTCGGTCATCGGTATAATATGTTCACTGCTATGTGAATCATATACGTGAAATTAATTAAAGTTAATAAATAGTAATAAGCTCATATTGGAGCTGATTACACAAACGCATTCCTACGCTCTCGTTATTTATATGACGAAAGTATATATAATTTAATATTTACTCCAATCATCGGCGCATTGCATCTCGTATAATTCACTCGCCGCGATTTAACCGCGCGATAATAAACAATCGCTTTTTGCCCATTGCCACGCCGCATATAAGTTGAAAAATAAAAAAACTTGCATCGCTGCAGTGTGTATAATCGCGAACAATTTTAATTGAGAAAGTCTCGGCGAACTATTACACGGGCGCACAGATGATTCATAAAGGCAACGCGTTCAATTTGCATTTTATATGCATACATGCCGCAGACAATCGGTATATATACACAGTGAGTGAGGGAATAACAAACGATTACGCGTATTACCGGGGTTTTTTTCCAGTTTAATTATTATTCGCGCAACGCTGGAAATTGCTCGAACGCATACGACGTCACATAATTTCGGCGACAGATCTCTTTTTTTTTATCCTGCAGCACACCCGCATGTTTACGTTGCCGAGCGCACAATGGCCGTATTGTTTTCGCAGACAAATGCGCGCGTATGTGTGTATATAGTATATACAACATATACCTCCGTACAGACCCATATTTTTTTCGTCACACTACGCGCGCGACCCGGAAAGAATTGTCGCTTCTTTTTTTTCTTCAAATTAGTATCCGTATAGAAGATTCTTATTTTTGACAGCTTTTGTATTACTTACACAGCGAGTTTTTAATTAAAAAAAAAACTTCGGCTCGAGTTGCGAAGCCAATTTTACAGAGAATGTCGCTCGCAGAGTGTTACATGTATTCTAAAAAAAAAGCTGCACTCGCAAACTTCGCGCGAGGTCGTTCTCGCAAAAATACAGATAACGATAAAAAATAGCTCATCAGCCACGGCACGTGTGATGCTCTTATATTCCTCCTTCTTTTTGCGCAGTTCGCAGGAGGCACAAATGGCTGGCGCAGCAGACTGGTTGAGCGATTTGTTGTCGGGCGTCAACGCCCAGGTCGATCAGATCAACAGGAACGTCAACCAGCAGGTGTCCCAAATCAACCAGAACGTTCAGGCTCAGGTGGCTCAGGTCAACCAAGATGTCCAGGCTCAAGTGGCTCGCGCCAAGGAGGCGGCGAAAAATGCAGGACCAGGTCTTTGAATACTCTTTTTTTTCTTTGTTGTCTTTTTCCTTTGTATGCGCTTGAGATTGGAATAGGATACATAGGTGTGATAGTAATTAAAAGCGCATCGCTGATGCGCAGATCGGAGGTAAATATATACTGCGATAAGAAAGCGAGTCTCGGAATCGGGAGAGAGAATAAAAAGAATGACCAGAATAGATACCGTATCGTTTTCTTTGAAGTTGCATAAGGTAGGGAAAAAAATCGTCATTGAGCTAACATTGAGCCTCGTGTATTATTTACGCGCAGATATACAGTTATCCACAGACGCGTTGCGCACTATATAAGTAGACCAAGTACTGTTACACTTATGCGATTCGATAGAAAGAAAAACTTTACCGTATACAATTTTGTCTGTAAAAACACTTTTCCTTATCAAACAAAAAAAAAAAACTTTTTTTTTCTCACCTCCAGCTGACTACACAGCAAACCAAGGCAACACGGTGATAATCAGCGGCAACGGAGGCTACTACCACACGGTAAATTCGGGCATCGACTCGAACGGCCAGCCTTACTCCATTGAAATCATGGATCGCGTCAAGGACGGCGTGATGCGTCACACCGAACGCATCTACAACGCGACGACCAAACGTTATCAGACCTACGTCAGTGAGCGCAAGCTCTCCGACCCTCAGGCCGAGCCAATTTTCAACAACTTCACCACTACGAGCCAGTCTTGAGGAGTATGCGTCACACGGCGCATACCGGAAGAGGGATGTGTTATATACGCGCCGGGTACTCTTTGGGGGTATACAGATATACGACGGCTGCATTGTTGGAATTTTCGAGAGAGAGGTTGCGCGCTGAGTGCTGTCGTGCATTCTTTGGATGATTCTGTAGTGTATGACGCTGTTGTAATTTTTTTTTTTTTTTCAAATTTGATGTATATACCTGCGGAGTACTCGATGCTTAGATATACTGTGTTTGTTTTTGAACGTAGCGTGCGAAACTCGTTGATCGAGCTGTATAATATATTCTGAATAAAAATTTTATGGTAAATTAAAATGAAGTAAGATAGAGAGATGAGTAAGACGAACAATTGGGTTCTTCCAGAGAAACGAAAAGGGGCCGGAAGATAGAATAAGACTTATGTACATCTCGGAGCGAAGAAGATCTACTCCGCGTAAGGTAAGTTATACACACTCGAGTCGCGGAATCTCTGCAGCAGCGATAAGCTTCTTTCGTCGGAACGTCGCGCTGGCACACATGTATATATAGAATATAAAATACATAGACATGGTTCAAGGAACTCAATAAACCTAGAGAGATAATAGTCGTCTCTCGGCACTTTGCTATCACGTAACGATAAAGATTTGTGTGTGTGTATACTCTGACAAAGGGTTATTATAAGCCTCTCGCATTGCCGCAAAATAATAGATTTACATCATGCGGTATCGCTGCGCGCATTTTATTAATTTTTTCCTCCCCGACATTTGCGGGGCTTTGCGTTTACTCAGCGGTTTACCGCGAGCGCGTTCACCTGCACTGCTTGCACAACACACATATAAATACACATACAATATGCGCGTTATATGTACCTTGAAACCGCGAGGCAGTAATGCGCACGCAACATGTGCGTTAAAAAGAAGGTTACTCTCTCTTGTCTGAAAGACCCTCAAGTGCACGAGAGAAGAGAGCTCTGCAGATAAGGAGACAAAGTTCTTAATTTTCGCCCGCCTCAAATTACCTATATACTACGCGTCTCGGTGTGCGGTTGATGTGGTGCAGTCGAGAGAAACTCACTTTTCGTGTTATACTTTCGTTGGAAAGTAATACAACGCGCAGCTCTTCACGGCATTTAAAAACTATTTTTACTCAAAACTCTAATATAAACGGATTTTCCAATCGACCCGCCCTTGTGCTTTAATAACCGTAATTACAGATCCGAAACAACTCTCTACAATCATCGTGTTCTCTGCTCTCCAAAAATCGTGTTTATTTCTTCTCTCGGCTTTACGAGTGCACTTCCTTCGCCTATACAACGAATTATATACGAGAGAGAGAGATCAGCGGCTGAGATTTCGACTGCGCAGGTAGGTATATAGACTCTGGCGCCAGGCTCTCATTAACCGATGCGTCTCCCTCTGACGTCTCTTTCTATCTCTCTCTCTCTCTTTCCCTCTCTCTTTCTCTAATTGTGCCGTAAATACTCGGAAGCTCGTCGAAGATTATTTTTTCACTATCGCCTGCAGGATCGCGCCGGAGAGATGAGTGACTTTCTCCCTATATCTCCTCTGAAATCCTTCGGGGCTTTTTCGGCAAAAAGACCCGAGCGATATGATGGGTAAGTGTAACGGATTTCAGGGCGGAGTGTTGTGATGGCAGTTTTCGAGCAAAAGTGATTTTCGACGTGATGAGTGAGCAGAAAATATTTCTTTTTTTTCCCGCGATATTCATCTTCGAAACTGACACGAGTTGTAAATCCTCTGATATGCCAAAATTCACTTGAATCTCAAGTATACAATACGGCCCTTTGTCCTCGCGACGACATATACGCTTATGAATAATACATCATGCAAACTGACGACATTCGCGAATGTGATACATGTATAATATAATGCCGCTGCGGCCCCTGAAGTTACGGCAACCAGACAGTCACTGATGCCAAGCCTTGAGGCCTCGAGACAGGCGCCTCTCAAGACTCTATCCTTCCTCTCCCGTATTTTTTAGTGTATATTATACATACAGCGCTGGCGTACGGTAGTCTAGTCTAGCTTCGTCTCCTCTGCCGAGCAGCAAACAGGTTCAGTGCGATAGCAGAGACTAAACGTGGAGGACCGAGTGTTTTCGATAATGACGACGACGGGGAAGCTGCTACTCGTCGTCCTGGTGGTGAGCGTTTTCGCGGAGGCCGGTAGAACTACGAGTGAGTATATTATTATTATTATTATTATTATGGTTTTGATTTAATTTGGAGGCTGATATGTTTCCGATAATTTATAAACGAGGCGTGTCTTTATAAATTACTCGCTGGTATACATTTTATTTGTAATTAATTAAAGTAACGAGAATACGATGAACGCCGTTTAATTATCGCGAGAGGGTGCTTTATGAGACGGTTTATTAATCGTGCCGTAAATTTAGCTTGCACCGTTTATACGTATAGTGAGTTTGGATAACGGCTAATTGATGAGAGAGATGTAATATTTTAATGATCTCTCCTGCTAGTGTAACGTTCACGGGTAAATATTGAAGCGCAGGATTTTCCAGAATCGAGAGCGTATATAATCAAAGTTGTTATAATGGAAGTCTGGAAAAGCGATATGTAAATTGAGGTTTCAACAACGCCCCTATGTTTTTTCAAAGTTGCGAAAATACCAGAACTAGTATA
>UCQR01026556.1:0-11138 GCA_900474235.1 Cecidostiba semifascia | reverse complement strand
AATAAATAAAAATAAATAATTTGAGTAACACGTAAAATAAAATATTTTCCTTTGTAACAAAGATTGTGGGTTTTTAAACTCAATTTGTACATTAAATACGACTATAATTGTTTACTTTGTCAAAAATTAGAAGTTTTTGTTTGGGATATAAATGCAAACATCCATTATCTTTATCCTGTTTATTAATATGATTCCCCTGACAATGACAGACATGTTTTTTGAATAGCATTTTTTCCGATTAAACTGCAACCTTTAACACTAATATGATATCCTCTGCAGTGATGTATATGATCTCGACGATGCTAAAAAAAATACATGTTTATATGCTTGTAGGAAATAGAAACTCTGCGTTTGATCGTTTGCTTTCAGCCAGGATTAGTTCAAGTTGTTGTCCGAACGCTAACTGGTTTAAATGCGCGTGTACCTAATAGTTCACGTTTTAATTGACTGATTCGATTTAGCCAATTGACTGAAAAGTTCTCGTCTTAAAGATTAAATGGTATTAAACAACGACTGTAGTCAGGGCAGTCGTCGCAAGGCCATTTTATTTTTAAACGCTCAAATATCTTCGAGTCTTATTACTTGTGATTTGATTGTTAATGTTTACCTCTCTTATTCGTTTCAGTCTTCCTGTCGTTAACAGATGAAATTGCGTCTACAATAGTGCGTCGATCGTGTGTCACGTTCCGCTTTGAGCTTTCCTTGTTTTTGGTATTCTTTTTGCTCTAACTCATTCGTCACGTCTGATTTTTTTTTTTTTAAATCTTCGTACTTCAATGAAAAATACACACGCTGTGAAAGTAGCAGAACTTTCTTATACAAGTGAGATTTTCTTTTCGATACAAAATACTTTCACAACTTGTCTAAATAATCATCTGAAAAATAAAAATGTTAAAAACCTGTTATGTTGTTCATATGAATGATCATTTTATTATGTTGGTGCATACCTTTCAGTAATACAAAACATTCCTTGCTGATGGTAAAAAAATTAGCTTCTATTACAAACAAATTGTCGCCTAAAATTTAAAAAAAATGGATTATTAGTTAAGAGTATGTAGTAGTATGAAAATAAAGAAAGCCACTTGTTAATTTTTTGTTGCCAGTTTTGGAAAAGTGATGCCTGAAAAAAAACAACGATAAACTTAAATGAATAAAACTTTATTCAATATTAAAACAGATTGAATTAAATCAGAAAGAATTGATGACAAAACGACAATTGATAATGTTCTTTACGCTGACAAAAAATGACCTTAAAAATAGTAATAAATACTATCGTACATAATGCTAGTAAATTCTTGACAGTATATAAAGTATCTTAAAATTCAGGTTTTGCACCAGGATGCTTAAATTTAATATGGTGGACACATGCCATCTGCGATTTATACTTTAGCTTGCAGGTAATGCACTGAAATTTAAACTCATTTTTACAAGCTTTGCAGTGCGTCTCTCTTTCGTAATTCACCTTCGGCTTGATCTTCTTGCATTTTTCACAATAGAGTGACACCAGTCCTGCTGAATCTGTAAGGTATCATAAACACGTGTCAAACTGGGGGATGTAATATAATAATAAAGTTAAAATGTAAATGCCATCTTACTGAACAATCGTTTGCCCCGAGTTCTTCCCTCGTCAGTCTTCTTTTCGGAAGCCTCTGTCTCTCGCGCTGCGCGTACTTGAGCACGAGTCTTGCGACTGTTTGGTGAGCTTTCATCGTCTGCAACGTGAATGTTTATATTGGTTTTCGCTATATCCACCTTATCACATACAGTTTTCGTTAAAAAAAATCGAAGAAATTTTCTCGTTCATTACCTGATAACTCGGCTCTTCTCGCCTCAAGCAAATTATTTTTGACTTCCTGTCTTCTCTTGGCATAGTACTGTCTCCGATACTCCTTCTTATGTTCCTTAATTTCTTGCTGTTCTCTCATAAACTCGTCTGTAAGAATTGTATCGTTATATTTATTACATTAAATCATCATTCGAATCACATTCCACACGAATTTCGTGAAAAAAGTCTTACACAAAACAAGTTTTTGCCCAAAGTTCCACGCTTCCTCTGGAAAAAAATAGTAATCTTCAGTTTATAATTATCTCTCATCGACAACAATAATTCCAACGCCGTGCCTTTCATTCGCCGCAACGATCTCTATAATCCCAAATGATCAAAATTAAAAAAAAAACAAAACAAAATTATAATTGAACCCCAGCGTGGTAGCCAGAGCTTATTACAAAGCTATAAACTCCCGGGAAACTTGAACGTAAACAAAACTCAAACGTCTTGTATAGGTATATACTTAGCCGCAGCCGCTTAACCACGGCGAACTCGAAGCAGCGCATTCTTCTCAGACTACGTGCCCGCGACCATCGCATATAAACTTTGCGCTAAAACCGCCAAAGTGCATGCCGGGAGCCGTTAAATTGTTCGTCGTCGTCGACGGCTGTGGCGGCTCCGTTAAAAGCGAATTTCCCGAAATCGCGCGCGATAAATCCGTCGGTATAGAGCAGAGAGCCCCCCCCCCTCCCCCTATTTTTGTACATTTAATTTGCGTAAATCCACGCGATATACAGCTCTACATACAAGTACATACTAAAGCGAGACCCGTTGTTCTGTCTGTTGATTTAGGTGAACGACCCGGAGAGCCAAGCTACCGAGGAGCCGAGGAGGAACTCCCTGCAAGCTTCCTGGTGAGTATACGTATACATGTGTAAACTCGTTTCTTGCTACTCTTCTCTTGTACGTACTAAGGGACGAGGGTGTTTGGAAAAAAACTTTTACGCCGGACGTGTGTACTCGCGGATATTAGCCATCGCGGCTTTACATCTACTTTTAGCGCGAGAGGGGAGCTTTTGTTCGCGGCTATTCAGGACTTTGCTTACGATTGTGAGAGGCTGTATTATTTACGTTTTTTTTTTTGTAGCTTTGATTGTTGCTTTCTCTCGGCGGTCTATCGGAAGTAGTGTTTGCTTTTTTCATTTTCGCAGAGCAAGAGCTTTAGAAAATTAAATAACACGGACTGATGGATAAAGAAAAATATGCGCTCGCGCGGCGTAACGCTTTATATTGCATACCCTTCATTCACCTCTGCGTGTTTCGCGAATAATTCAATTTTTTTTTAAATTCGCAGAGGGTTTATTTGAAATTCCGAGTACATTTTTGCTCGGTAACTTTCAAGTGCGCCCACGGATGTTTCTCTATTCAGGCACTATACTACAATATAATACTTCTCCACTTTGCACGTTTCTCACGTGCATTATATAACAGTGAATTTTTCTTTCGCTTTTTCTTCAGTTTCTTATACTATAGTTGGCATATGCCGTATGATAAATATTTTTATCCGAAAAATGCTTCGTTTCAATGCATATACATGCAAAAAAAAACTACATTTTACGAATATTTATGTATAATACGAAAGAACGAGAGAGAGAGGGGAAAGTGGCTGAAACGCTCTCGCAGTAGATTTCAACATCCGGAAAATCGTAAGCACATATCCCCTCCGATATACCTTTTATGCATCCGGACATTGATAGATCTGATACTCCTTTGCGCTATGCATTTTCAATCTAAATCTACCCGAGCCTTTTTAGTAAATGCAAAATTTCGTATATAATAACTCTGCAGCAAGACTCGAGTCTATAACAATAAGGGATAAAGGCGAGGCATTTCTATTCAACGGTTTTCCAAGAATATAAATTTTCTAGCAGTTCTCGAGAAAGCTAACCGACTAATTTATCGTTTAATTTACACGTCAGTTTAAGAGTGCGATATTTTACGACACTTCTTTCGCCGATATACCGCCTATATACATATATTGTATAAAGTCGCGCGAGTTTCAAATTATCATCGTATAAATAACACCTCTTTTATATCAAAGTATACAATGACGCTATAATTAAAATCAAAAGAAAATTATGATATCGAGACATCATCAGGGAAAAACGAAAAAATTACAGGCAACAACAACAACAACAGTACAGCGGCGACGAGCCGGAGAAAAACGCGAGGACGAAGGAGACGAGACTGATAATCGTGGTGGGACTACTGGCGGTGGCGGTGATCGCTTTGGTGGTCACCTTGACCCTGCAGATGGCCGTGTTCGCCGGTCAGGAGTATAAGGAGATGTGCCAGAGCGAGGAGTGCATAAGGACTGGTGAGTTTCTCGACGGACCAACGACGCTCATTAAAACGTATATATACATATATATATACGCGTCTTTGAAGCTGTATACGCCGAGTTTCCTTTGACGTGTGCGGTTCGCGAGGCTGTTTTCTCCGCGCGAACTTGACGATTTATTTATACTTTGAAACGAGAGAGATGCGGTCTAGTTATATTCTCGCTTTATTATATATAGGAGGACTAGATATTATGAACGTGTACGTCTCGTTGTCATTGTTCCCGCATTTGACTTTCGAAACTTGTGCATCAGTCGAGTTTGACATACAGACTGTGTGTATATAAATAAGGGAAAGTCGCCCAGCATACGACTACTTGAACTTTCTGTCGAGTTGATGAAAATTGATATTTTGTTTTTCGACTCAAATTCCTTACGCACAACAAGTACATATTCGAAAATTTTCGTCAGCGGCGCGAGTGATAGAGGGCCTGAACAAGAGCGTCGAGCCGTGCGAGGACTTTTACAACTTTGCGTGCGGCGGCTGGATCGCGAAGAATCCGATACCCCAGAGCCAGACCTCGTGGGATCAGCTGAGCCTGTTGAGAGAGGAGTTGCTCAAGAATCTCAGGATACTGCTCGAAGAGCCGGACCGCGACGACGAGCCGCGGTCCGTTGGTATGGCCAGAGCGTTCTACAAGACTTGCATGGATACGGGTGAGAATATTTTCAACGAATTTTTCGATTTACTATATTATGCTGTTCGGACTGCAAGCGGGAGATATGCGTTTTATGGGAAAAATTTAAGCGTGAAAAGCATGTGGGGCGCGAAATAGCAGCGAAATAAAATAGCTGACTTTTTTATGAAAAAAGAAAAAGTACACATTTTTTTTTACAAAAATGTATACTTTTATCAGGAGAGTGTTCTATTACTCATTATCAGGTCTTGTTAAACGCCCTTACGCAAATTCACGAGCTCGCATCAGAAGGACAACTCGTTCAAACAATCCTGCAGAATCCACAAAGAAAAAGTCCAAAACTAACTTCATTTTTCCCTCAACCGCGAATTCATAATAGCCGAATTAGCCTGTAGCGCGCGCGCGCATCTTAATTAAAGCGACGTTTAATTAAACTTGTCGAGCTCCGAAAAGAGAGAAAGCTGCACATGATACCGATTACTCGGCCAAATACCCCGTTTTCTCACGCTTCTTTCTGCAAACAATTTGCCGCGGCCTGTTTGACTTGGCCAAATTAGTTTGTACTCGTCTCTCTCTCTCTCCCTCCCTCGCGATTTAATTATTCCCAGCCTTTGACGTCGTCCGCCAACTTTCAAACCTCGCACCCGATCGTCGATGGAATCGACGCGCGATTTTTCGACTGATGTCCGCCTAATCTTTTCCGTTTCGCAAAAGCGCCGTGGCAAATATTTGCGTTGTAAATACGAGAAACGGCTTTGCCGCTGCTGTTTATTGAACGTGCATTTAATTTCCCTCCGACCGGGACTTGCGAAAACAAAAAGTCATGCTGCTCTATTTTTCGTGCTCCAGGATTTCTCACACTTGACCGAAATGAAATACACACGCGCCGATGATATACGCATAAATAGCTGTATACTCATGTTTTAAAGATATGCGACGAGAAACAAGGTTTTACAAATGCGAGGTATATACAAATGTGAGATGTACTCGTGCGACAGAGAAGAACGTTAATTATGAAACAACCGTTCGTGCGTTTAATCTCAAAACAGTTATCGAGGTGGAATTGAAAGAAAAAAACAGAAAAACAAGTCAATCGCGTATCACTGGAGCTAATCTCACGCGAGAGATCTTATCGATAGAGAATGAAGTAACAGCGGTATGTATAATGACGAATCAATCGTGGCAATTGAAAGTCTCTTCGCATTCCTACAAATATACATAAACGTTTTTGAATTACTTTGTCATAAATGATAATTAAAGTCTTACTGTCAGATCGTACAATTTTCGATATTTAATATTCGATAGAGACATTAATATTGATCGCAGAAACACTTGAAACACGGTAGGTAATCTTCTCGCTTATAAATCATTCTAATCGTCGAGTCATCGGCAATGAAGAAAAAACAAGACGAACTGTTAATTACGCTATACAGCGGCTCAAGATTTCTTTCTCGGCTCGATCAGCATGCAAATCGCATTCGCAACCGTTACGATGTCGTTAGTTAATAATGCGAAAACCATAGTGCACAGAAGTACTGTATTAATGAACGACTGTACAGAGCTAGTATATTATTCAAAATTAATTAAATGCAAATAGCAAATATTAGAGCATGAAATCTGAGTACAAACAATCGGGGAGAGAGAGACCGAGAGTAAAAAGTCGGATTATCCGGCACACGGCTGTGTGTAACACAACGGGATTAAGCAGCGCAGAGTATAATATTTGAACAGCGTGTATACGTGAATGCCGTACCAAACTCGGCTGTTTCTACTTATTAAATCTCCCCGCTTCGTTGGTTCAGCATTGGCGTATACATCACGCAAACGAATCTTGAATTTTTTCGAAAAATCGCGCGGGAAAATTTAAAAATCCGCCCTCAGCACAAGATTTTCAAAGGTACCCCTGTGTATAATGCAATCGACCATCTCATGAATGAAAAATTTCACAGCGAGCGTCGAGGCTCTGGGACTGGAGCCGATCTTCAGTGTGATGGACCGACTGGGCCTACCCCGTGAGCTTCCACAGGACGATGCTCAAGCGCCAGAGCTCGACGTGGCTCGACTCTCCGGTGCGGCACATCGGCTCCTCGGTATGAACCTCATGCTCAACTTCTACGTCAGCGAGGACGTCAGGGACACGACCCGCAACCGGATGATGGTGCGTATATATGCATACATAGTGTGGAGGTCCGTTGGGAGGACGCCGAGAGCTTCGGGGATGGCAGAATTTTTAATCGAGGCATGAATTTTTCAGAGGTGCGACGGGGATTCGGGCTCATGCAAATTGGCGGAGAGCTTTTTTTTATGTAGTTTGCTCGTCAAGTGAACTTTAAAATAAATAACGTTTTATTATATAAGGTTTCAAAAATGACAAAACTGTCCGCAATTTATAATAAAACGTTTTTTAAATTGAAATTCACAAACGGGGAATAAAAGTATAATTATTGTCTACGATAATTAAACCATACTAAAAATACGCCTTGAAAATTTGAAATGTTCACTGTTTGACAAAAGCTAGAAACTCTAGCTATATAACAATCGACTTTATAGTAATTTTCAACAGCCATAAATCCGATATCAGGACGCAGCTTCCGAGAAAAGCTCGGCGAAATATCTAGTCGCCTCGTCTTGAGAAAGAAAGAGAGGGATAGAGAGAGAGAGCAACCGCGTGCGTGCTCCTCCCAGCGCGACTAATACCCCATTCCGTTCAAACATCGAGTGCAGCAACTGCAGCAGCAGCAGTAGTAGTACTCGTCGATGTACCGAAAGGCTTTCTCGTGCATTTATATCCGAGCTTCGCGCAGCCGGGATTTCCTGCTTCGTATATACCGACGGCCTTTCGGGACACAGCCAGCCGAGTTATTAAGCCCGAACTGCTGAGTACAAATGAAAATCTATGTCGATTGTCCTGCTTACGCTCGAGTACTCGTTTATATTGGCTTGATGCATTTACCAAGGATGTTAAGGGCTTAAGATCGATTCGCATTCAAATTTCAAGGGAAAAAGCTCGAGCTTCATCAAATTCGAGGAACACATTTCATCCATGAAAAAAAGCTCTTAGCTCTTACTCGCTCGGCCTATAATCCCTTAAAATTTTCCATTTGAAAAATGCACGCACGCTCCCTCTCTCTAAATCCGACTGATGAAACGAAACTAAAATGAAAAAAAAAACACGCTTTTCCTTTCGCAGATGGAACAAGTATCGTCGGGCTTCAGCGAGCGCTATCTGCTCGACCCGGAGCGCTTCCGCGCCGAGCTCGACGAGTACAAGAGGTACATAAAGTCGATGCTCGAACTGATCGGCGCCGGCGAGAGAAGCAGCGACTTTGCCGAGGAGATACTGGATTTCAGCACGCAGATCGCCAAGGTGAGAGAGAGAGAGAGAGAGAAACTATACCTACGCGTCTTTTTACGCTTATACTGACGAACGGAAATGGATTTTCCTCGCGGAGCCTTCGATTTACGGCTCTTTGCGATGAAAGAGAGTTTTCAGAGCTGGAGGGCTTTGAGATCGAGAAAGAGGGATTAGCTTTGCGCGAGGCACAGATGCGTATACTATTTTTCAAGATTAATACAAAGTACTTGGTAATTTAATAGAAAAGCCGAACTAATAATTTTGCATGTTCGGATACAGATCCTCACGACACCGGAGGAGCGTCGCAGTGCCAACCACCTCTTTCACGACGTGACGGCCGACGAGCTGCAGCAGCTGACCGACATGCACGCTATCCAGGTAAACATTAAGATACTCCGCAAACCGCAACGATTTACAAAAAAAAAAAAAATAATAATAATACAGCCAACCGCTAATTGCGCAAAAATAACGCCTACACAGTGGAACTGGACGACGTATCTCAACAGCGTGTTCAACCGTACGAACGTGACGATAGCCCCGGCGGTGGACCGCGTGATCGTCATGGACCTGCAGTACCTGCAGAAACTGCCGCAGCTGCTCGCTGTCACGCCGCGCGCGACCTTAGGTAAGTTTAAACTATCCTCGTGTCCCGGTACTTATACTTCGCCGAAACCACTCGGTAACTTTCAAGTTTCTTCGGGTAATATAATTTCGGAGTATAATATAATTCGTGGAGTAAGACTCTACTACTAGCGAGAGTGAATTTCCACTGACAGACAGAGAGAGAGAGGACTATTATTAGCGTTTCAGAAATGGGAATTTCCTCTTTTTCGGATCAGTGTCAAAGAAAAGGGTAACAATTGTATAGTCTAAGGTATTCTTTGTAAATTTTCAAGTACAGAGTAGCTGGAATTCCACTTTTGGAATTACCTATTGACCAATTAAACGCAATTTCGATCGAGCTATGGCTCGCCGTATAATTAATTTGAATTAAACAATTCAGCAACGAATCGCTAATCAAATGCTTAGCGCACACAAAGCAGAAAACGCTCAATCGCTGACGCGGAATACTACAGATATTAAGCGATTAATTTGCATGTCTACTTAAATTCAACAAATTACAAGCGCGCAATTTCATTATACGGTTAGAAAATTGCTGGAAGAGTGTGTAGTTTTAGAATTAAATACACAATGCATAACTTTAACGTATAAATTTTACGAAAATAGTTTACAGTCGGAAAGTATATAATTATGTATATGCCTGTTATACATAAAATAGATTAAACAGCGCAGAGAGAAAATGCTCGACCCGTTAGACGTGTTCGCAAATCTTTAAAGTTTTCTCTCGGAAGCATCTCAAGCATTTGAATCCAAGTATAGCGCCGCATGCATCGCATTTGCTCAGTCGTTTCCCAAATACTCGCTTCGCTTTGTCGCAGTGGAAACAGCACACCTGTATTACGTTCTCGCTATCTGTAACGGGCAATTAATTAATTTTACAATAAAAACGGAATAATCTTTCAAATACAAACAAAAAAGTGAAATAAAATGTATTCAAATTTTTTTAGACAAAACTTGCCGTTTTTCCGTGGCTGTACACGTTCTGTATAGATGTGCGAAATTGGTTTAGGGACGTCCTGATCTTCAAGCTTTATACTTCGAACGTCTGTAATCGAAAAGCCTTCTATCTTTGTAGTCGAATCTTCGATTTCAGGCTTATCGATTCTTTCGGTATCTATATCCAGTATAAGTATGCGATAATACTTTGAAAATACAGAATTTTTAGGATTTAAAAATCGCTATAGAAAGAGCATACCTAAGTTGCAATTCCAATTAATGATTACTTCTTCTTTAATTACATCAGTTGATGGCAACAATTCTAGTTTATTCCCTGTAAAATTAAATAATGCGTGAAAAATGCAGAACAATATTATTGACACACAATGTAAAAATGTTATAATCCCCATATGCATGCAATACATATAATATCCAAATTCTTGGCCACGTGGAGTACATATTTTATATAGTTTTAATTAATCAGTAGGTTACACATAAAAATAAAATATTACAACTTGAGCTTTAGAAATTTATTAAAAACAGTATGCATCAAAACAACGAGAAAAATTGAATTTTAGTACATTCCAGAAATTGAATGCGTATAGCAGAATATTCAGCGAGACATTACGCAGGAAGTTCCATAAAAGTGTAGAATACGAGAACTCATCTGAACTTGGGCCGGTGAATAAAGGCAGTAAATTTTATTAAGGATGTAGACCGTAAAGCGTCGAGATTAGAATCGCTTAGTACCTAGACTTCCGCGCCCTTGTTTGTCTGCTCCTTCAATTTACAAACAGTACTACAACATTTTTGATTCGATTAGTATTTCCAATTAAAGTACAATAGAATCTCGCTTAAAAAGTTGCCGAGGTGTTGCAAAGACATCTAATTTAGAATCTAATGTCACGACGTGACAGCACAAAAATCCAAGCAACCAACGCCAGCAATTAAAGCATCCATAATACATCCTTGCGAAACTCACAGCACTCAAGAGCAAAGATCTTGAAACTGCAGCGTCCTCGGGATTAATCTCGCTCTATCCTCGCGTGACTGTCTCGCGAATCCTTTGATACGCGGCTTTTGTAATTGTATTCGGCGCATCGGGGACACATCACGTTCCACGCGTGCCTGTGCGTCGATATCTTAGACTAGATGAAGCTGCTCTTGCGCGAAGCGTAGATTCATCAAGACCCGTGACGACGATTATACGCTAAGACGATAGATACTCCTTGGCGTCTGAAAGTTTTTATAAAGAGATTAGTAACAAGATATTGGTTTATTTAATATTTTTATTTAATTTGAGTTTCTTTTGATACACACCTGTAGGATAGAATTCTTAATTATGCTCTCTCTGCAATATGTTTTACTTGAGTAAACGCAGATAAGATATTAACAGCAATAAATGATTTACTGCATAGAAT
>UCQR01020122.1:1129-12749 GCA_900474235.1 Cecidostiba semifascia | reverse complement strand
GCGCATGTATGTATTTGTCAAAGACGTGTGTAAGCGAATGAGTAAATCATATTATTTATATTTTTCAAAAATGTATAAGACTTCAGCGCTAGAAAAAATACTTTTTAATATAACAGAAAGGGTTTTTTCTATTGTTTTACGATTCCACTTGATAATTGTACTGTTTTTTTTAATTTTATCAAATAAAAATATCTGAACTATTTAAATATTACAAGTATTAGATTTATTACCTAGTTCTTACAGAGACCTTTTAGGGGGCTGGAAAATCACTATAGTGACATTAGTGACTCAACCCATAATAGAAACTTGCAGTTTCTACAAGTTTCAATTTAAGTTCAAAATAAACTCCAAAAAAATGATGCCTAAAGTTAGTACAGCCGCAAAGCGCGAATAGCCGATTTTAGCATTAATCTCTTTACACTCCTATGAGGGACGGGTTCCAATCGGGGATTTAGATTATTAATATTATTTTGGTACTAGTTTAATTAATTGACTTTCAGACCTCCTAAATCCAAGCAATAAACAAAAGTTTAGAGCTTAATTCTCACAAAATCTATCTAGTGTCAAACAGGTATATACTTGTGTAGGCAAATGCTGGATCTACTATTAATTGTACTATTTTTTATCAAATAAATATATTACAACCATTTAATACTTATCAGTATGACATTTATTTACTAGTCCTTAATTATAAAAACAGTACATACAAAAAATACAAATTCAAAAGTCCAAAGATTCATCAAAATCACTGTTGCTTTCAAAAATACTCAACATCAATGGCTCATTCCTTTTTTCAGAACTAGAACTAGTACTTGCACTATATGTCTTTATCGTAAAATCTATGGAATTTATGTCAAAGTCATATTCACCTGTATTGGTGCAATTTTTCAGTAACTCTGCATTTGACGCAGAATTTTCTTGAGAGACTCTTTCATTAGAGTTTTCAGAATCAATTCTAGAACTATTTTGAAAGTAATCTTCATCACTTTTAACGCATGGCTCGCTTATATCTGCTTCCAACACTGAGTTTGTGAATTCTTCCATATCTTCACATGAAAACGAATGGTTATGAGAATTTTGTGAATTCTGTGATATATTCTCAATATTTTCATTATCACAATATTGATCTTCAGTATCAGACTGCTCTGATTGATTGTCAAACTGTTCACCTTCAGCAGCATTCATATTTTGAACATTGATTCGGCAGTCACTTGTTGATCCTTTGAAATAAATCTGTAAGATTTTTAAAATGATTAATTTTTTTACTAGATTTAAACTGTAGTTATTGAATAATTTTTTTCACTTATAAAACAAATAAACAATAAATATAAAATTTGAATTGATAGAATATAACTTACAGTGATCAGATCTTGTTTAGAGCCACAAACTTTGCATTGCCATTTCTTTGCCTTCTTTTTCAGTTGCACCTATGGAAATTAATTAGGAATAGTTTATAATAATAAATGTTAACAAACAGTATAGTTTGTAATAAATATCATAAAGCTTCGTTCCATAATTTTTTTTAAACAATTTTTAAAATACTAATATTGAGGTTAGGCCCGTTGGGTTAGTATATCTATATATATGAGGAACAGGAACAGATACAAGGAACAGCGCGCTGTTCCTCATATATATAGATATACTAACCCATGTTAAATCTTATATCTGTTCCTGTTCCTTTTAGCGTGTAACGGGCCTTATGCGTGCAATTTTTGTTTACGTTATACAAATTTTATTTAGAAACACGCTTTGACACGTTTCAGTAATAGAAAGATACGTTACCTGAAATTTTTTGCAATTGTAGCATTTTAATACCCAAGCTTCTTGAGGCATTCTTAATTAATCAATTTGTAAACAAAAATTACTTAACGGTCGCGTCGGATAATCAGCTGATTAACAGAATATATTATATTCGAAGCGCGCGAAAAAGAGAATCAGACATCAAGACCAATAATATGTATAGTTAGTGTTTTTTTCACTATAGGTTGTTGACGAAACCATCACGCGTATGTGCGGCGACCAAAAACGGGATCTTTCATTACTTGTTCGAACGAGCAATAATATGTTCTCTCATAAAAGAAGCGATCGGCGCACTCAGACTCTCGTTTCTGACTGCTGGCTGGTGTCTTTCGGCGGCTTGGCGCAAGGATCAGCCTGTGGGATCAGCATCAGCTGTTGGGTTGGATCTTCTCGGATTGGTCAACGCTAGGTAAGTACTTACTTACATATACATTTACGTCCTGGCACTCCTGGTGCGAGACGCGAACGCCACCTACCGGATTTCTTCTACTCTTTAGCCGCATGTTCAATTCCAACACCCTTCTTTTGACAAAAATCGCCGACAAGAGACGCTTTCCGCGGTACTTACCTATATATAGTGTATGTGGACTATACTTTATGGCTCTTCATATGATGGGTGTCTTATGACTGTTTTTTTCTGTAAAGCTATTACTTATGGTCTTGCTAGCGTAGCCTCTCACTTTGCGGCCGGGTATACAGACATACAGTTTTATTACACAATACACGCTTAGGTATCTATTTTGAGAATTCCTTAAGTTTAAATCTCGCGCCACATATTTACTCATGAATCCGCGATTTAAAAATGGTGAATCGAACGTCAAAAGTGTTTGTTTACTTTTTGTAGATCAAAGATGTGTCTGACGCAGATTTCTTAATTCGTGCAAAGATTTTGAGAGACAACTCGGGAAAGACCTTCTTCACGATGTTAAATCTAGGTGTCGATCACAAACAGCACTTGGTATTCCTAACTGAACAGTCCACGCAAGGTAAAAACATAACCTCCGGTTGTTTGTCACTTCAATCTTTGTACTAAATTATTTATTTATGAATGAATTAAACATTATTATTTTTATAGTGCTCCAAGATTTCTGCAAACTGGCATTGGATTATCTTCAAAAAGGACCAAATTTGAAACTTTACAGTGCTGCTGCCCGTATGTACAATTTTAAACTTCATTTATTGACTTGTTTATAGTAGCTGTAGATTACCATTTCGGAGTGTCAAATTATTTTACGTGCATTGTACAATTTCAATTTGATATACACTATTATGTAAAAATATTTGATCCCCATATCAACAATAATTCCAGAAAAACTGCAAGTCGAACCACAAGTTATAAGAAATTCAGTTGAAGGTCTTCTTCAGTTATTATTGGAATGCTGTAAATCAAAGGTGAGTATACAGATAACAAAATTTTTATTTAACAAGTATCATGACATCTTTATTCATTTTGACATTTACTTCTAGCTTGAAAAAGATGGTTTTCAAGAATCTGTTCTTGGCTTGGGATTCTCAGAGGAACAAGAAATCTTATTAAGTAAATTATATACAGTAAAAAAGCAAGAACTGACAGAAGCTTTATCAAACTTTGGCTTAAAATTACCTCAGTATCATGACATGGATTGGAGATTTGAAGTACAGGTATTATGTATATATATATATATAAGTTATTAAAACATTATTGTCAAATCAAATCTTTTCTATAGTATACACTAATAAGTTTTTGATATTAAATTAGATTGCATCCAGGTCATTAGTTCGACAAGTGGTGCCACTGGTGACTCTGGACTTTTCCTTAAAGAACACCTCGAACTCAAACGAAGTTGAGCATGTATTACTTCAAACAGATCCAAATAATCTGCTGCATCTTGCCCAAGAACTTGAAATGGCTGTGCGTGAAGGCAGAAGTAGACACATAAGGAGTATTGCAAGAATTGTTGACTAAGACCTATATTTCGCTACAATGCTATACTATTTTATACAACTATTATATATTAAAATAAATTTATTTACAAAGGATCACGTGAGTAAAATACTTCAGCGCATATAGTTCTGATCAACATTTTTTTAGAACGTAGTTTCTTGCAATAAATTGATTATTCAAATGAGCTTTACATTTCAAGTGCATGCAAATGAGGTATGATTCTTAAGGAGCCAAGACAAATCACAAGGGACAGGAGCTTTGCTCAATCCAGTTCAGTGTCATCACACCTTGAACTGCAGAAGGTTTCATTTGAATATTTTATTGTATAATTGCATTAGCCATCAGAAGTTGGATTTATATAAAAAGCCCGCCAGGACAATCGGTCACTGTGCTGACCGCGATTCTTCAGTAACCACCGAGTGTGTCTATATGTGTTCTGCAAAATTCGCTTTCTTTCCTCGGTTCCTGAAAGTTTTCTCTTTCGTGTAATCGGAATAAGTACGTGGTCAACTCCATGATCGTAAAGAACAGGCTGTTGTTATAGAGTGCCGATTATACTTGTTTGCGAATCCGAAAAATTGTGCTATAGGATCGTTTCTGAAAAAAGTAGCTCTGAAGCCAAGCAATGTGTGTCTGCCCACAGGAGATGGAACATCCGATCGCAGCTGGGGTGAACGTGACTGCGGAGTTTGCCACGTCTCCGGGGTCGGCATCATCCACCACGACGATGGTCACCACCGCCGTTGTCCAGGTTGCCTCGACGATCGGACCACACTTTGCACGGCAGGTCATGCGAGGTTTCGGTAATCTGACCGTTGTCGACAAAGTTCCTCCGGAGATGCTTCATCTCGTCGGTCCCCATTGGTACGACGATCGATGGATCCTTTTGTTTTTTATCGTAAAGGCGGAAGTCGATCTAAAAAAAATCATAAAAATTGATTTGTTAATGTCAAATTTATCCGTGCAGGTATCAGTTTCCCCCGCTTTGGCCAATCTGGCACAAACTTTTGGGCGTCGTTATGATTTTTATCGGTATACTTGGCTGGTGTGGTAACGGAATGGTAGTATACATTTTTTTAGTGACGCCCAATCTGAGAACACCTAGCAATTTGCTCGTAATAAACTTGGCCTTCTCGGATTTCGTCATGATGATCATGATGTCACCTCCGATGGTTGTCAATTGTTGGTTCGAGACCTGGGTTCTGGGTACGAGTATTGATTTTCTTCAACTATAAATAATAACGACGAGTCAGATGTACCAATTTCACGTATCGTCGTTGTTTAGGTCCTTTAATGTGTGATATTTATGCGCTGATCGGCTCGTTATGCGGCGGTGCCTCGATCTGGACCATGACAGCCATAGCCTACGATCGATACAATGTCATTGTCAAAGTACGCAGTCAAAAGTATCGAGCTGTTTTTTAATTTTCCGGAAAATGAACAAGAATCCGTTCTGATTTTGTAGGGAATGTCGGGAACACCTCTGACGATACCTAGAGCACTTGTGCAAATAGTACTCATTTGGACGCACGGTCTGATCTGGGCAATGTTACCCTTATTCGGATGGAACAGGTATACATCAACCAATTAATTTTATTATTTGCCTAAAAATAACCTGTTAAATCGGAAACAAAAATATAACGCATCAAATTTAAAGATACGTTCCCGAAGGCAACATGACGTCCTGCGGTACTGACTACGTGTCGGACGACTGGCTAGGAAAATCCTACATATTGGTCTATTCTATTTTCGTTTACTACACGCCGTTATTCTCCATAATCGTATGTTACTGGCATATCGTTTCAGTACGTTCACCTTTATATTAATGATAAAATTCAATGGACGCTTCAACCTTTGCGTTAATTACTATTAATCTATTCGTTAGGCTGTTGCCGCTCACGAAAGGGGTATGCGAGAACAAGCCAAGAAGATGAATGTCGCCTCCTTGCGATCTGGCGATCAGAGTGGAGAAAGCGCCGAGGCGAAGCTGGCAAAGGTAATACGTAGGCCACATACGCACGTATCGAAATAGCGTCTTTTATCGATCATCAAGCTAGTAAACTAAAGAATTTGAATATATTCTGTCGAGCGACAGGTTGCTTTGACTACGATCTCGCTGTGGTTCCTGGCATGGACGCCGTATCTGGTGACCAACTACATGGGGATCTTCGCCAAACAACACGTCAGTCCTCTTTTCACGATCTGGGCGTCTCTCTTTGCGAAAACTAACGCTTGCTACAATCCGATCGTCTACGCCTTCAGGTAAATGATCAATCGCATAAGCTTTTTCTACTACTATTTTATGAGCAAAGCGGATGAGCTACAGGCACCGACAAACCTTTGTTCCAGCCATCCAAAATACAGAGCTGGACTAAAAGTGAAATGCCCCTGTCTGGTATTCGGAGATCCGGAGGACAAACCAGCTGCGGCTAAAGCTGCGTCGGCTCCAGCAGCCGATGCCGGATCGACGCATAGCAAAGCATGAACAGACACCACCTACAGTTATATTGTATGCTTAATTCAATTCAATTTCTTTGTATACTGACAACATATTTTTTTACGTTATACATATATATGTATATATATATATATATATACGCGCTCCATTGAAAATGGTAAATTTATATTTTCGTTATGATCGAGATGTAAAATTGTCAAGCCAAAAAGTGTACCTTGTAATAATGTTAATTTTTTACTGTTCATTCGTGAGCTAATAATAAATAATCCTTGTAAACACTCAGCAGTTGATTGATACATTCTCGTACACAGGTATACCGTGTAGCTGTTGATGGGAAGAGTGAAGTAAATCCAAGACAAGCTCGTTTTGTTTTTTATCCGTACTTTAAACGCATACAGGGTTTATTTTAACTTACAAAATTAAATTATAGGTAAAATATACGTATACTATACCGCCAGACGGACTTATTCCTCTATACACCAGGACGTGCAGCGGCGTAAGAGCCATCACAACGATGTTCTTCGCGCTTCGTAAAAAATATAAAACGACCAGCGCGATGTAAGTGCCATCGCCGACACCGATCCCCGAGATGCTCATCCGTCGACCGATACAACGACTCGCGTCGTGGTGAGACTCGAGTCATACTAAGGTCTCGTCGGATGACCGAATTCGCAGAATCGATCCAGCGATAGCTCGGATTTTTATTTTCTTTTATTTTCAATACAAATATTTCTGTATATTTATATAATATAATCGTGTATCAGGGCAGGCTAGATTATGAAATTTAACGATTGAATTTCAACGAGGCCAAATTAACAGTCGATCAAAGCCAGCCCTAACCTATATGTATAATAATAGTGTATGACTTGAGCGATTCTTCCTTGGCTTAGAGAGACAGACAGACATATGTGTCCAAGGAAGAAAACAACTCGATCACAGATTTCCGATACAGAAGTGACATTCTCTCGGTTTAGCTATAGATCTGCTATATCCAGTTTTTTCTTCGTTCATTATATAGTATTTACAAGTTTCTTCTGAATCGCAGGTACATGCGTGTATATAGTAGTGTCATATAGCGTATCTTGACCCGATCTTCATAGCATACTCATATCATCTCGATTCACGTTCTTTCGATCATTCGTTGCGATAAAATTACGCGTTCGACTTGTCATGGTCGGTGAGCGTGGTGACGCCGGAAGTGGTGGACACGGCATCGGAGGCACCACCAGCCGGTGCATCACCAGCACAGGCCAGCGATGGGAATCTTGCGAACAGAGCAGCCCGGTACTTGGGATGGCTGGAAGAGACAAGCACACCAGGAATTCAATCGGCCGTCGCCACATCAAGAAAGTTTTAATATATTAAAATTAAAGAGAGTTCATATATAGGGTGTTTGTTACCTGATGCCGTAAACGATCGGATTGTAGACGGCATTGGCCTTGGCGAATACCGATCCCCAGATGGTGAAGAGCGGCGTCAGCCTCGCGAGATCGAAGATACCAGCCCAGTTGATGACGAGGTACGGCGTCCAGGCCATGAACCAGAGGGAGATTGTCATGAGAGCCACCTGTGATAAAATGAAGCGAAATGAATGGTCGTGATCGTATGCCGATCGGTTCGAGATACGTGTAACCAAGCAACCTTTGCGAGTTTGTTCTCTGCGCTCTGGGAATCTCCCTGCCTGAGAGAGGCAACGTTCATCTTCTTGGCCTGTTCCCTCATGTTCTTCTCGTGAGCGGACACAGCCTTGATGATGAAGTAGTAGCTGTATATGATCATAAACAGTGGCAAAAAGTACACGAAGAAGCTGTAGACGACGATGTACGACCTGGAGACCCAGTCCTTGCTGAAGTAGTCCGTGCCGCAGGCCGTGAGGTTGCCCTCGGGGACGTATCTATAAACGAAAGTTTATAAACTCTGAGCGAGTTTGGCAAAGTTTGACCGAAGGGAATGCGCCTGGTAAACGAAGGGAACTTACCGGTTCCAGCCAAACAGGGGTGCGATCGTCCAGATGCTGGCCATCAGCCAGATGCCAAGGATGCGCAGCAGCGATCCGTTGATGGTCAGAGGTTTGGCCGACAAACCTTTGACGATCACGTTGTACCGATCGAAGGCGATCATGCACATGGTCCAGATCGAGGCGCAGCCGAATATGGAACCACAGAGCGCGTAGATCTCGCACATGAGCGGCCCAAAGACCCAGGTCTCGTAGTAACAGTTGATGACCTAATGCGACGACGACATCAGATACACAAGGATATACTAAGGATATGCATGGTGATGGATGATATATTACTACGACATTTGCAGCGATCGGTAATTACCATGGGCGGCGACATGGTGAACATCATGCAAAAGTCGGAGAAGGCAAGGTTGATGACGAGGAGATTGCTGGGGGTGCGGAGTGACTTGGTGCTGGCGAAGATGTAGACGACCATGCCGTTGCCGGATACGGAGATGCAGCCGAGACAGCCGATAACGAAGCCGAGGATCCCGTACCACAGCGGGTTCATCGGTGGGAACTGGTACCAGTACGGATCGATCATGTGGTGAATCTCCGGTGGCGCCTTGTCGACCACCGTCTGGTTGTTGAAGCCTCCGCCGAAACCACCGCCACCACCGTAACCGCCACGCTGAGCCATCGCGGTCAACGCCATGAAGCTCGGTCCCATGTTATGCGATGCCATCCCGCCGCTGCCTCGACAAATGGATCGTTATGAACCACGCTGTCTCTCTCTCTCTCTCTCTCTCTCTCTCTCTCTCACACGATCATGCACAGTGCAAGAAGAAGAAAAAAAAAACAAAGAAAAGGCGACCTTATGGTGTCAGGGTGCGCTCGTTCCAGCTAACTGATGATGTGGGGGATGCGCGATCGGCTCGCTCTCGACACGACTCGTCGCGCGCGTGCCACTTTGTAATCTGCACCGGAGCCTCCTGAGCGCGATTCCTAATGTACCCTCTCTACGGCTCGCACTATATAGCTATACGGCGGCAAACATCTTCGATCTTCTAAGTCACAACTAAGACGGCAAACAGTCTTAAGAAGGTGTCTTATTCAATTAGTCCGGATCTGAGAATACCTTGGCGAACCTTGAGCCTTTGGCTACGGACACACAGAAGCCGTATAGCATCGTCAGAGCTTGCAGCGTCGCTTCGTCTTCTACTCGAAACGTCATCACCTTGTATACACTTGTAGAGGTACAGGTATATCGTACTTTATCGCGTCGATCGTTTCACCGCAAATTGACATGGTCATGGGGGGGATCGGATAAGCGAGAGATTATCCGAGAGCGGAATTTCGGATATATATACGTATATATACTTAATTCTACTCTGACAATTTGTGTCACACACGTGTGTGTTTGTTCGGCCTGTCTTTTTGATCGCGTTATCGCGGCTTGTTGCTACTTATTCTGCTTCTGTTGAATACAACTGCTGAAAACTTCGATTTCGAGAAAAGAAGAAAAAAAAGATTCCTTTTGCGTAGCTGAAAATCTTGGAGAACTATTTTGCTCGCGGTATTTACATGTTGGAATAGCTGCGTATACGTATAGTGTCAATGTCAATCGATTTCTTCGAGAAAATAATGCGGCTTCGAGCTTCTTTTCTTAGACTCTCGCGCAATTACGAAATTCAAGCGATTACGCCGACCTTTCGCTCGATATGATATGTATATGTTGACATGGGCGATGAACGTTCGTTACTCCAGTGAACTCGATGTCTAAAATTATAATTTTTTTTTTTTAAATATACACACACGTACGCGCTACGTCGAAGAAACGTCTATTACTGCTAAATCGAGCTTTGCACACGCTGTGTATAAAGAAACATGCATGTGTGCAAACGTACATATTACAAGGATACAATGACATTCTCATAAAATATACTATTTCATATAAAAATCTGATAAATACGGCTAAATAAAAGCTTATATTGTTGAGCTATAATTAATACATATATTCATATCGGACGGTCATAGTTCAGGTGTAAAAATGTATGCAAAGTACGACGACAACAGAACTTCAAGGGGTTACAGAAGGGCGCGCAAGAGGATAAAGAACTTTTTAATTTAGTTAGTCTAATATTTGCGTATAATTTGCATTATATTAACGTTTGAACCTCGAAGCTGCGCGATGAAGCCAACTACTTAGAGCTGACGTCAATGAAAAGCGTAAATAAACGAAGTCTCGCCGTCCAATAATATATGCAACTCCGCACAGAATTCCTCGCGGCTAATTTTCTTGTTCCAGTGCAACTCAATTATTATATATACTATATATTATTTCGGGGATCGAAAAAGAATGTTGTGAAATTGGAGAATTTATATATAAGTGCCTATTATATATACATATATATGTATATAGTCTGATGATTAAGAGAAAAAGACAGAAAAGTTGAAAGGACGAGGTATAGTTTCTCAATGAAGAAATTAAGTCATCACGTGCGACGTGTGCACGAGTTATTGGACTTGAACATTGCATATGTAGTAACACATAAGCTCCTTATGTGTAGAAACCATACCAAGGCTTAGGAAACAAATTTAATGTAGACAAACCCGACACTTCAAGTTAACATCACCTTGACTTTTCAAAGGCAAAAACTTCGTGTGGTTATATAGAAGCACACGATAAGCTTTTAGCTATAGATTTGTTTTATATGCAACTTCTACAAGTAATAAGTTTACAACAGTATAGTTTGTTTGGATTATGTGTGAAGTCTCAAGTGTATTTTCTTTTTTTTTACTATACGTATAAGAATTAAACCAAGATATTTTTATTCACTATATACTTATATAACCATCACCTGATACATGAAAAAATTTACTCTTGAATTTTTCGATCCACACTTTTAAAACTTTGCTTATTATTGTTGTTTTTGTTCATCATAAAAGATGGTTGAAAAATACGAAAGTGTTTTAACGACTTGGGTCATCATTACCGCGCTTAAGAAATTAATTAAGTCGTCGTCTTTCCTCTATAATAGCATATGAACTTAACCCTGACCAGCAGTGATTGGACTAAAACTGAAGCTTATATTTGCATCTCTACCCTATATATCCAGTTTGTATTTTATGAAAGGGTCGAATAAATCTAATCTTTGATAAGTCTAGAGCGATCATGAAAATGACAATATGTATATACCGTAATATTTCTGAAACTATGTGAATATCAATAAAATTTGACATGCACATCTATATTTTTGGATTCTGAAATCGGGAAAAGAAGTTTATTTTTATTTTGCCAATTACTTTTCGTTCTATGGCCGGTTTTTGAGTTTTGAAAAACTAGATTTTGCGGTTTTTTTTCAATCATCCCATTATTACAATCAACTCGGCTACTATAATGCATTTGAATAAGAGAATAAAATTACCTACTTTTCCCCATTTGACCCTCGGGATCAACCACTCAAAACCAATTTTATTACTTATTTTTTCAGTA
>UCQR01020110.1:7603-17635 GCA_900474235.1 Cecidostiba semifascia | reverse complement strand
TCTCCCCCCCTCCTCTCTCTCTCTCTCTTTTCTGCATACGTATGCAGACATTTTTCCATTGCTATAGACACACACATACACGAGGGTTTTCTTCCACACACATATACACATACACGAGAGATTCATTTATTGTTAAGAAAGGAAATTGCGCGAATTTCCATATACATGAAGGGATGAATTTCGAATTATGAATTCAAATTCCGCCGAGCTTGCATTTTGTGTATAAGACAATATTTTCAGACACACACACACACACATGCGCGAGCTGGCTCTTATCAGCGAGCGCACAAGGGCGTCGTTATATAGAACGAAGTAGCCCGTAATCGCAAGGTGGAGCTATATACTTTCAAAGATTCCCCGTGAGTGCACTTTTCGATCTCTGCGCGCGCCGACTTGTCAATATCACGGCCTTCTTTTAGCCGACACTAACTACTGTCTCTCTCCTGCACACGCCCCCTCTCTCTCTCAGCTATTTGTTCTCCCCAGCGACGACAGCCTTTGGGGAAAACTTGGGGAGGCTGCAGCTGCGCATTTCGAGGTCCGTTTAACCGTTTAATTACACTCTGCATGTCCGCCCAAAGGAGTCGCACATCCAGTAATTTTGAGACTACACATGCGTATGCGAGCTTCAACGCGTTAATTTTCGAAGACTATTAATTTCCTGTTATGTTTATAATTTCAAGTGATTTTATCTCGTCGTAGTAGGGTTTTACGGCTATATGTATCGAGTGGATATTAGATCATATATGGCATATAGAGAAAAAAAATCACGAAGAGGTCACCGCACTAAATACCAGAGGGAGAGAGAGAAAAGAGTGATGAGAGAAAAGTTTAATCCAGTCGTTTCTCGGCGCCGCTTAACGCCGCGTCGTTTTTTACAGCCACAGTATCTGTGTGTGCGCGCGCGCGCGGACTTTTGCATGGTAATAAAAATGCGCAAAGTACCTTTTCGATTTTACGCTTTCAAAGGATGTTTTTACCTCTCTCCCGAGTTATGAGATTTATTTCAACTGCAGCGGAGTAGCAGCGCAACGGATGATAAACGCGGACTACACACACACACAGTTGGGATTCGATTTTTACGAGGGTTGATAAATTTTTCAAGACTTTACGCCCCGATCGATCTTATAATTGATCTTTTTTCCTCTCTCTCTCTCTCTCTCCTACCCGTAAATCAGCGCGCCGGTTGCCATACACATACATACAGCCCCTTGGAAAAATTCTAATTCGACCGGGTCGGAAATTTATGTGCGCTCGAAAAAGAAAGTATAAGCAACAATTAATCACGCGCGGCCAAGAATTCAAATAAAAAGCTCGCTGCACTATCAAAAGCCGATCGCGATATCTCGTGTTGGCGAAAAACGATCCATCCTCTCTCTCTCGCGCGCGCGCGCGCACGGCGTTCGCGATAATAAAACACTCGCTTTCTCGCTGCTGTATAGCAGAGAAAGCTCACGCGCGGGTTATATTTCTTCGCGCTATATATACCCTGCAAGCTCGAAATGCTAATCGAGCACCTCATCGGAGTTTCATAAAATTCAACGCGACTACCGATCTCTCGGAGTTGGAGGTAATAGCATTAGCTGAACTCGAAGATACTTATACCTTTCTCTCTCTCTCTCTCTCAGACTCGTCTCTAATTCCTTTTACCTTCTCACCGTCGTCGACTCAATTTCCGATCGAGTCCCCGGGACTTCTTTTCTCTATCACCTAACTCGGGAGCTTTTCTCGCAGCCCAGATAATACTGCAGAGCGAGAGAAAAGGACGAGGAGAGTTACAAACGAACCGAGCGAGCCGGAAGCAGCCGATCGCTGGAAGGATATAGCCCGGCCTCGAGGAGAATATTTTCTCTTCTTTTTCTCTCGATCTGGTCGGGGCCAATTTTCAGATGGAATTTATTATTCTTCGCGAGAGAGTCGCACACTTTGTTTGTCTGCTTATATACTTTCGACTGAGCTGCTTTCTCGATGTAGAGAGATTAATCTCGTTTTTATAAGGATTATAGACTCGCGTCGTGTGTTGTGTGTATACTTTGGCATATTAATGAGGCCAAATACAGCGTGAGCTTATATATAGTTCGCATGTGCGGTGAAATATTTGCTTTGGCAAATTAACGCGAGAATTTCAGAGCCAGATGCAGAATATATATATACAACTCCGCAACCGCACGTACGAGAGCATCTTAAGCAGTAGCGCGCTGCTTCCTGCTTCCATGCCGGATAAATTGCATAAGGAGGATGCATTATCTCTCGGAGCTGCGAATCTCTCCGATCTCTTTTTATCTTTCGCTCTCTCTCTCTCTCGCTACTGCTGCCGCGCAGCGAATAATTTCGCACGTTTACGCGCGGCACGTCGGCTCGGTTGTTAATTATTCTCGAGAAATTAACAGACACGCGCGGTGTTTGCCTCCTGCTTCATTTATCACGCAACTGTTGCACTTTCTTGCGCGGTGCTTCCTTTACTTTACATCGGATTAGCAAATATTTGCAGCGAGTGTCTGTGTGTGTGTGTGTGTGTGTGTGTGTCTAGAGAAAATAGCTTTTTCTTTTTTCATCTTTTTAATTCGAATGAAAAGCTTCGTTCCCTCGAACGAAAATGCATCCTCTAAAAAGCTGCAGCGCGGGAGAGACTGCTCGAAAACTCTTTATTCCTCGAACGTCCAGCTCATCCATTAGCAAGAAGAGAGAAAGAGGGAGCTTCTCGGCTCTCCGTGGAAAAGTCGAAAAAAAAGGGAAGAAAAATTACGCGCCCAGTAACCGTGACAATTTTCCGGCTTTCCGCACACGTGGAAAGAATCTTATACTCTCCCACTTTCTATTCGGATATATACTCATGCACAACGAGGAAGTTTGCGGCCAAGTCCGAGAGCGACATTAGGCGCTTGGATACACAGTCAATTTTTACTCTCCAACCTCGTCCCTGGTGTGCGGTATAATACGATGTGTTGCCTGTATCGTTTCGATTTCAAAGTATATAACGGCGCCGAGAAAGAGAACGAACGAGAGAGAGAGAGAGAGAGAGAGAGAGAGAGAGAGAGAGAGAGAGAGAGAGAGAGAGAGAGAGAGAGAGAGAGAAAGTATTATAGAGGCGAGAGAAGGAATTTCGCTCGAGACTTCTCGAAAGAAAGCAAACGGTTCGGTGAGCTA
This sequence comes from Cecidostiba semifascia, assembly GCA_900474235.1. Taxonomy (NCBI): domain Eukaryota; kingdom Metazoa; phylum Arthropoda; class Insecta; order Hymenoptera; family Pteromalidae; genus Cecidostiba; species Cecidostiba semifascia. Next base: position 14,488 of record UCQR01020110.1, on the reverse strand, counting down.
TGCATTTTGTAAGAGTACATTCGAAACGAGAGGGCTATACAATCTGAAATCCAATTTCTTCTGCCCTCGCTGACTTTATGATGCGTTTGCTTTTTAAATTTTGGATAATAATATTCTCGGCTACGTGGGCTATGCCGTCCTCTCTGCTATTCCTCTATACGATCGAAAAAACATTTGAAGCATGTGTATGATTGGAAAACTTGCTTGCATCAATGATTGATATATAGGTGTGTCTTATATAGATGAAACGCGAAAAAAACATCAACAGATTTCTTCGTGCAAATTGATTCGTTTTCAGCGCTCTTTAGCTCTTGGAAAAGAGAGTCAGGCAAAATTACATTCTGAAAAATGAATTTCCGCAATTTCCCCCGCGGCGTCTTCAAAGCCAAGCGAGAATGAAGTAAGAAACGAAATTGTAAACGCTCGTAGCTTCAAAGAGACTGCAATGATATCAAGAGAGACTTAATACACGCTCTTGAATGAACACACAGTACACAAGGATCAGAATAAGAAGCCGAGAAAATGAACAAAAGGTGTCGCGCGTGCACTTCATTAGTTTAGACAAATACCGAACAATGATAATTCTAAAGCACGTATAATGCAGCGCTTCGTATCCGCGCGCGACGAATAAGAGATAAGGGAGAAGACAAGACGAGTTTCATAATCTCCTGAATATTCAAAACAAGGGTGTACATAAGGAAGACGACGGCGGGAACTGCTGAGGAGAGAGCTGCAGTCGCTACTGCGCGGGACCAAAAAGCGTCAACTTAAAGGATTGCATCGTTTATGCGAGAGAACCCACGAGAGAGAGAGAGAGAGAGAGGGATGTAGAAAGTACGAACAATCAGAAGGACGTCTTAACGAGCTGCCATTATGCTCTCGCCCGGCGTCCGCTCTCGGATTAGACTGTCTCTTCGGCGAAGCGTCTTTTCATCTCGAATTAGACACATTCAGCGAGTCGTCGAGTTTTATATCCCGTATAAAACCTTGGCGTCCTAATTTGCGAGAACTGATAGCAGCTGCAACGCTTCTTTCTTTCTGTCTTTCATTCTTTTTTTCTGTACTATTAGACGAAAAGCCAAATTGAGAATATGATTGAATTTCGGATGGAATAATCAGGAGAAAAAGTTTCCCGCGCGCGCTATAAACATCATGATTACAATGCAAATTGAAATATGAGCTTGCAGCATTTTGCGCGCAGCTTTTCTCTTTTCCGTGGTGCTGTGCTTTCGACACTAAGCGCGCTATGGCTTTGAAATTAATTTCTTAGTCGCTATTTTTATTATAATATACTATAAAGACTGGCTATGTGATTAAATGTTTTAGAATATTGCCAACAAGCGCAACAATATCAATTTCAATATTAGCGATTCCATCCCCCCTCCTTATCGTATCTATATATTAACGTTATTCAGATTTAGTTCAAACATAAAAATGTATATTTCCAAGAATGTATTTACAAAAGGTAATCGCTAATTTTGCGAACGGCACACGGTAAACACGGAAAAGGGACACAGATTTATTTTCGCCGCGCGCACAATTTGTCGCGATCGCACGCGTGACTGAAATTCGAGAGTAAGTATAGAGAGACGAAGTGTGTGTGTGTGTGTGTTGTTGCGGCTGCAGCACTTTCATTACAGTACGCGCATTGTGTGCCGAGGCACCGGATGAAGAAAGAGACAGATCTCACCGCGCCGAGGGAAAATAAAAACCGCAGTGTGTACTTTCTCTCGGTGCTGTGCTTTGGATTTTCCAGCATTTTTCTAGCCTCGCTCGATTTCCCGGCTTCCGCGGCTCAAATCGAGTTTGAGATCAGCTGCTGGCGTGTGTTGCAAGAAAATTGATTCGACGTATTTTTCAAAATTATTTCAAGAGCTGCGGATAAAGCAATGGGACACTATTCACCGATAATATATTAGTTATATATACTTGTGCCCAAGTTATACAATTTTAATTATAACAATGGCCTCGATATGGGCAACAAATATATCGCGTGTATCAGACTTTAGCATTCGATTATTATCAAAAGCGAGTTTATATACGCAAATCGTGAATATAATAAACTGATTATTTTAACAGCTCGGACAGAAGCGAAATAAAACTATATAGCCGAGCGATATGACAGCTGCAGAGATTACACCCGCAGCACACTGGTTTACAGAGGCTTAAATTGTCAGAGCCAGAATCGATATAATACAGTGAGTCGCAGTAGTGATCCTAACGACGTTACAACGGGATACATGACCTCGTCGATAACAGCATTACATTTCGACCGCAACTTTTCAATCGCAAACTCGGCGACGAGTTGCGTCGGCTCTCTCATAAGAGCATATATATAGATGTACGATAAAGCATAAATCTAATATTGACGGTGAAAGATCGACAGGAAGAAGAGCTCGAAAGATGACAACGGCGAACTTTCCTCATTTAAAAGCTCGTTTGCGTCGAGCGACACAATATGTCTTTATCAAAGTCCTTGCGCCCGCAGTCAAAGTGTATTAGCGCAGAGGAGGGCCAATCAGTAGCCGACGTCTTTCTTTAACGTATAATAATGTATAATATATGTTGCTAATAACGTCGCGTATTTCGAATCGGAATTACAGTTTGATCTTATAATCTTAATTTGTTGAATAAAATGACACATGTATTTTAGCGAATATATTACAATAATTCAGCCGAGCCAATTTCGGTAATGTGCGACAACTCCTCGAGCAAAGTAGTTGGTTCTATATCTCTGTACACTACTGCTACGTGTGTGCGTGTAAACCGTAATCAGTATGCACATTATAAACAAGCGCGTTAATGATGCAATCTCGCGAGTCGTGCATTGCGTAATTATAGCTAGATTTCTCGCTTGCTTTCATTCAAAATCAAAAACGTCATCTCTGCTGGAAACTCCACTTTTTCTCCCAAAGAAAGGAAATACAGCTAAAACCCCTCGAGGCACGTCTCAAAGGAATAATAATAATAATCTCGATCTCATCTCAGTGGGGCATAATTAATTTTAAAATCAACAAGGCGACGTCTTTCTATATTATATAATATACATCTCTCACTCTCTCTCTCTCTCTCTCTCTCGTCCCGATCTCTTCCGGCTGAAGCTTTCGTCCAGTAGCAGCAGCAGCAGCACTTCATGTCGTAAATTCCGCGCTGCAAACTTGAGGCTCTCCGATGCTCTCCAAGAAGTTTTCCGAGTCCCGTCAACTTCCGGCGCGCGACGACAGTCGATCGAACTTTAATTTCCAGCCGTCTCAACTTTCCTTTCATTGCCGGAGCGGTACACGAGAGCGAGAGAGAGAGAGAGAGAGTCTTATCGAAAAGGAGGCGAAAGCAAGTTTTCGTCGGCCGACGATTTTCGAGAGATCGCTGCGACCGATTTTTCAGCGGCGCACTTAGTCAATGCCAGCAGCATCAGCTGCTGCTGCTGTGTGTTGTGCACACGATACACCGAGACTAAAAAACTGCAGCTGCTGCTTGTGTACTACTCATAATTCTGTCGAGTTTCAATTGCGCGACGGCTAACTTCTCTGCGGAGTTCTTTGAATATAGTCTTCTGGAAAAAGCACTTGTGTATATACGCCGAGAGTATTATGAAAAACTTTGAATTAACCATGTATATTTTATACAAATTAATTAGTGCAGCGTCCCACATTGAGGCGATAAAAAGAAAAGAGTTGAATTAACGCGAGATAGCCTATGGGTATACGGTGCGCGTAGGAGTATTAGAATCACGAGATGCATTTAAAAGCCAATCCGCCGTCGACACGAACAGGACCCGCCACGAGCAACGTTGACAACTAGCATGAATCGCTACTTTTATACAGCACAGCGGGAAAAAGATGTCATTTTATACCCGCAACAAGTTCGCTACTGCTGTACACTTCATTTCGTGCGGACGAGAAACGGTACAATTTTTCGAGAGCTTTCCATCAGCTGATTGAGGCGTCCATATACTGAATTTATACACCGCCGCGTAGCTTAAATGTTGAGTGATTGGTTTCAAGTAGCAAGATTTCGACTAGATCAGACGGCGCGAGTAAGTTTCTTTTTATCTCTTTTCACATTCGACAATCTAAATGCGTACAGGTTACTTTACGTGTCTACATATCTAAACATCGACGTCACGTAATAGCTCGATGAAAATGGTTATAATACACCGTTCCACACATCGATTACGGCTAAGAGCAGCCACTTATGTGTGCACCGCGAGCGATTTTCCAGAAAAATAACTCCTGTGAATTTTCGAGCGACGACCCGAATGTAATCTCGACTCGATGATCCGAGGCGCGGAACGCGCGCGCGTTAAACTTCCCCCCCGAGATCGAGAGCGCTCGAATTTAATAAGGCGATATTGTTCTGCACGCGAGAAAGTTTGAACATCATAGACGTCGTCGCCTATCGAAATTAACCGAGCGAGACACACGACTCTGGATTGACAGGTCTGATTGACAGGTGGATTCGAGGTATTTTTAGAAAATTCACGTGGTTTATTGGATTTTCAGCCGGCGACAACGACAGACAAGAGGATATACGTAAAAACGAGCGACGATGAACAAGCTGGCTTGGGGTATAAGGAGAAATTGCTCTAGAGTATAAAAACGTCGTCCTAACGAAATTGCAAAATAAAATCGCTCTCGTAAACGCGAGCACAACTCGAAAGCTCGACCGAATAAAAAGCCGATTACCATATAATGCGAACAGCTGCAGCAGCAGCAGCAGCAGCAGTAGCAGCAGTAGTAGCCTAAAATCGTAATCCGATACGAGCAAGTGTATGTGTGTGTGTGTACATGTAGCGCGCTGATGTCCCTCGTAGCAAAAGCGTAACGTCGCTGTCGTTCTCCCGGAGATGCATGAATAAAGCGCGCGCGAGAGCAAGGAGCACAACAGACCAAGGGTCTCTCTCTCTCTCTCTCTCTCTCTCTCTCTCTCTCTCGCTTGTAAATGGAATCGGAGCACCGAGCCACACAGCAGCTGCTGACGCAAGGACTATACTGCTGCTGTACAGCTCTCGCTTCGGCAGCGTCAGGTGTTGAAGGCTCCCGTTACATGTCTTGGATGTAAGCTCTGCTCTACTATATATACTATATACTGAGCAGAGTTTCAGCGCTTTTTGTTTCTATAGCTTTTCAAACGAGCTTTGTTTTATATTTTTTCTATAATATTTTGTTAAACAATGTATAGCTTATTTATTATTGAGTTTAATAACGGATAGGATATATAGATTTCGAAGAGCTTATTTTTCAATCAATCTATACGCGCCTCCCATATATCGAAGCTATTATCCATTACCCCACGTATCCATCGGCATCTCACAGACTGACTCGCACTACTGACGTCGTACGTCGAAGCCTCGTGTCTCCTATTTCCCTCAACAGGACAGATAAACGTATATCGGCGATGTTGTCGGTATCAGGAGCCAGGACGCGTTGTATATACACATATATACAACGGCGAATTAATATGATGTCACATGACTCCTCCACATTGACCTTATAGCCACACAAGCTCGTGTGACGCAGTGATTTTTATACGCGCGGCCCGAGAGAGATAGTTAACCCAATAATGCAAGTGATGTACAGGTCTTTACGAGCTCGGCACGCGTTATCGGCGAATTTATTTTGAATTTTATCACGAAGCGAGGCGGCAGCATAAGAGGACACAGTTACAGATAACGCTCTCAGTTTTATGAAGAAAAAAGTATAATGCGCGCGCGCAAATCTGATTAAGGAATGTATAAAGAAGCTTGAGTGCCGATTATACCAAATGCACATCACTGAAGTGTATCTTTTTTTTTCTTTTGCTTTCGTCGACGATGGTGATGTATACGGAGGAAATTGCGAGCGTGCGAGGGCAATGAAAGTTTTTCAAAGCGCGCGGCTGTTTCGCAGTTAAAAGATACGTTCTCGGGAACGGGCTTTTAATATGCAAACATCGTAAAATTTGATCATTCGCGCGGAAATATATCGCACAAAAGGCATTAGTTAAGCGGCGAGCGATGACAGCGTATTAAACAAAATATATCGCTTATGTAACGACCTTGTGCGCAAATAACTATATATATTTTTATAGGTTCTCATATTATACGTTTTACAATGACCGCATATCATTCTTTCATATAACGCGCGCTTTTTAATTGCTTCTTCAAACAAACTGATATATCAACTGTCTATATAAACAATTAACTCGAACCATGTCTGTCAATTGACGGATATACATCTCTCCGCCAAGATACTCGAAACTCTCGAGAAGGGGCTCATCGGAAAGTCGGCAAATATTGTCCGTGCTGCAGTATAGTAGTCGGCATCGAAATTGGAATCAGCGGTTGCCGATACTCCATCCGCGCACAGAGTAGCCGAAAATGTTGCACACAGCCTCGCATCGAGTGCAGAGCGAGTAAATAGATTTCAACGGCGTTGGCTACTTTCCAATGTAAAATTACCGACTCTCGGCGTTTGTCTCCGCGGTCAGCCGTGACCCCCCGCGCTGATCTCTCTAAATACCGTGGGAAAAAGGACCTGCTGACGTCGTCGAGTTTCATTTTACTCCCTCGATTTTACTAAGCTGATCTTTCTTCGTGCGAGAGTAGGCGTGAAATTGTTGCGAAGAAAGAGAGAGAGAGAGAGAGAGAGAGAGTAAATAGGGTGGGAATTACAGATGGAATTTTTTGATGCGCAACGCTCGATCAATCAACGTCATCGTTGACCTTTTTAATATATTTACTGTATACAGGAGTGTGTCCTCTGCAAGAGAGAGAAGACGACTCCCTCTCTCGGCAAAAAATTCGAGAAGGGTTTTCAATATTCAAGCTTTTTGACGCCTAGTGTAATAAAAAAAAGTCCATCAACGCTAAAACAATTCGCGTTGGACGTTTCTCCTGATGGCCGT
>UCQR01019963.1:1192-25533 GCA_900474235.1 Cecidostiba semifascia | reverse complement strand
CACATACACACAAAGTATATATAATATAGAGTTCGACGTGTGTATACGGTTTTAGGATACATATGCGCATGCAGCACTGGCTGACCCGTATGCGATGTACCTGAGATTAGGATATTCGTGTCAGCGAACGGAGTTTTGTAATTGTAATTTATTTTATAAGGGAAGTATGTATTATAACGGTACGTTATATAAATAAGCTTCTCTTTCCACCTATATCATCCGCTGTATTATATTCACTTTCGTCGCATTCGCACACACACACACACACACACTATATATACGATATATCCCGGATCACTCTCGATTTCGATCTATATATAATATACACAATATATAAATATAAACGATATATTGAAAAACAAGAAAATCATGCACATAACGAACCCCATGTCAGTCGTCCTCTCTGAAAGACGTCGGCAGGCATAATAATATTACAATCCTCGACTTCTTATTGCGCACAAGCTATACATAGCACTAAAAACTACACACGTATATTATATACATACACAGGCACATCGAGAGAGAGAGAGAGAGAGAGAGAGAGAGAGAGAGAGAGAGAGAGAGGAAGAGCAACGGAACACAGCAGTAGCGCACAACGCGAGAGCCCAGCAAAGGATAAGTCCCGCGCGATCGCGAGCGGAGAAAGTGCGACTCGCGTCGGTCTATAGAGAGAGAACGACGGGGAAATTGTCGGGCCGTATAGCAATAAAAGGAGAGGAGGAGGAGGAGGAGGAGGTAGAGGAGGAGAGGTGGAAGGACCGCGATAATCGCGATCTATACTATATGTTTGTCTGAACTTGACTCTCGTGTGTGCTTGGGTTCGGCTGATGCGGCTAATCAATGGGGAGATCGAACAAGCTCGATATATCGCTCGAGGGCAAAGGTCGGCTGTGTATAATATGTACCCCGAATTCCAGGTCATTCTCTGTATAGGATATGCTATACCGGTACATTCGTTCTATTCGTACGTGTATACGTATATATACATGTGAGATTAGTGACTTTGCTGGTGATGATTTTTTCGACAGACTACTCCTATTTCACAGAAAACGAAATAGAACCTTATACTCCCGCGCGTGCGATATGATATAGAGATAAGCTTCATCGCCGATGACACAGTTAAAAATGGAGCGTAAAGAAAGAAGCTTCAAAAACTCGTTAAAATAGAGCCTATGTGTATAAGAAAGACAATGTCTTGGAATTAGCATAGAACAACAGACACGGCGCAGCTCACAAACGCTCGCGAGCGCGAGAAAGAGAGAGAGAGAAGCTCGTATATTATAAGAATAGTGGCGGGGGGTAGTGGCATTCCTCGCGGAACCGGAGTCGGAAGAAGAGTAGGGGCCGTGAGGCCCATTCACACACACACACACACAAACATATAACGCGAGACTCCGGCGGTACACTGACCTACTCTCTCGCGAACGCCCCACTACCGATACTGTTTATCCCGCCGGCATATCCTTCTTCTCTTCCCTCCCCTCTCTCTCTCTCTCTCTCTACCCTTTCTCTTTCCGTCTCTGTCTCTCTTATACCATACTATACTGGCTGATAACACACACATACACGTACTCCCCCACCCACAGCGATTTACTCTCTTTCTCTCTGTCTACGCCGCGGTTCCGGGGACCTTTCTCTCTGTGCGCGGCTCTATAGTATCATCCACCTTGCGCCGCCGTGAATTTTCTGTGTGAACGTGTGATGTGGTGGGAGAAGTCGCGCACATTTTCGGATATGGATATCCGTGTATTGTGTGTCTGTATTATTTTCATCGAGCTATATGTGGTTATATTTTTTTCTTCTTTTTTTATTATATGTATACGATCGCGGCTTTTCAATGGGCAAGGACATGTGTGTGTCCGGGTGATGCACGGATAACGGGGGTCTGCTAGTATATGCATATACTCGGTTTTTTTTTTGGCGCGCGGTGAGCTTGCGTTTTGTAATATATTCTTCGTGAAATTTCGGCTGTGCAGCTTTTCGTTCGCGATCGTGTGAGGGTGTATTATAGTCACCGAAACTTTATTTTTTTTTAATACGAAAAATTTGTATATTAAAAAAATTGTTTTAACAACAAGTATAAGAACGTAGCATCCGCTTTGTTATCTTTTTCGACGATTCTCCAACGAGCGCCGAGCGTCTTTTGATTTATGCTCGTGGATAGAAAGTAGATCACGGAAAGTAGGACTGACAGATGGAGCGCCTGGCGCGCTCGTATATATCCGATTAATACGACTGCAGAAGAAAGCACTTGTCAAGGCGAGAGGCAAAATCATCATCGATGCGGATTATTATTATTATTATTACCTTTTCGAGTGATCTTCGAGAAAGAGAGAAAGAGAGAGAGAGAAAGAGGAAGAAAAATGTCAAGAATGCTCGATTAGTAATAATATTCATGCTCGCGACACACTTTCTTTTACGGTATACCAATCGGATACATTTAGGAATGCGACTCGCCGTCTATCTGTATACCTTATGACTAAAGTTTCTCTCTCTCTCTCTCTCTCTCTAATATACGCATAAACAAAAAAAAAGAATAATTTTCTGCCGTCTATTTACATCGGAATGGAAAAAAAGTAGTATATACAGTAGTATATGAGATGAAAAATAGCCAGCAAAAGATTACCTTTTCTTCCGAAACAAAACACAAGGCTTTCGTCGTCGACAACTCGGTTATAACAATGCAAGGAGAGAAGACGAAAAAAAAAATGGAGAAAAATCGGACTTACATATGAGCAGCGTGGTATCCAGAGTGGTGTTGTTGATGTCCTCGGGACTCCCTCTGACGAACTTCTCCACCACCAAGCAGCAGCCGGACACTGCTTCGTCGTTTCGTCGTGTCAAGCTTCGATCATCGATCGATACGATCTCGACGATCTCTTCTTCTTCTTTTTCTTCTTCGCACCTCAGAATATCCCAACAACAAGAAGAAGATTAACCGCGGCGTTAGCGTTCGAATGCATATGATGCGTCTCAACACGATCGGTCGAGTTCGTCCGTCAGGTCCACAATATTATCAAGTCAGCAGTATCGAACGAAACAAAACAAAACTTACAAATTTTTAAAAAAAACCGTCGGTTGGTGTAGAATCGAGTTCCGAAATTCAAATTTGCCGCGCTTTTTCAAATTCACTGTGAATCTTGCACTGCGCGTCGCCGTTGTTATTATTATTATTACAGACACTGATTCGTTGAATACACTCAAAACAACAACAAAAATTTATCTTGTGTCACGATCCAGGTCTGTGATCCGTAGACTTGAGCCTCCAGCACTTGACGAGCTTCATCGGCCACTTGCACTGAATCCTCTTCTTATTACTATATATTACAGCGCTCACGATGGCGCGAAATTCGAATGATCTCGTGTCTACTGTCGCACTTCCGTTCTCCAACTTGGCTCTTTCTTTACTTCGCACTGTTACTCCTCTTCGTGCTTATTTGCTCTCTTCTTCTTCTTCTTCTTCTTCTCGTCCAACATCCAGGATTCGATCCAGGAAAAATTTTTTTCGACAAATAATAAGCTGGAGAACGGACGCGTCTCTGGAGATCCTGGACGTCGGGGATGTGTGCGATATTTAAAAACAAGAGAGAGAGAGAAGTACTATACTCTCTTGCTCGCGCGTGTATGTGTGTGTGTCGACTGGCTAACTGTCACGGACTCACTGGCCAGCAGCAACGAACGGGCTCTCCTTCTCTTGGTGTGCAGGCTCGCCTCGCCGGGTGAAGTGCGACTAATTTCTAAAAGTAGGCGAGGAAGAAGCGAACTGGATGGCCTGCGGGCCCTTACTGCTTGCGCCGGGGCCTCAGTGCCTGCCGACGGGGCTGCCCCCCTCTTTCTTTCTCTCTCTCTCTCTCTCTCTTGCATTTCTCCTCTCTTCCTTCCTTGCAGCTCATACACCGGACTCCCACTCTCGCGTACCTCCCACTCCTCTATCTCTCGCTCTTTTACTCTGCCGCTCTTGCTTATATTACCTTACCTTCTTACCCCCGTAACAGCAGCAGTAGCAGCGAGAGGAGAGAGAGAGAGAGACGTCGGTAGCGAAGGAGGTACACGCGGCGGTATGGTATACTCTTTTGGGGTGTAGGGGGAGAGCTGCTTGGAGTTTGATGATGACTTTATAGCGGTCCCATCCGAGAGGCTGACACGAGGACGTGTCCGAAGGGTGGAGGTGGCGGTTGTAAAATCAAGAGAGAGAGAGAGAGAGAGGCTCGACCTTGCCGTAAATTATTTTTATAAATTGCAGCCGAGTGTTTTGTGTGATCGGGTGATCATTATTGAGCCGATTTTTATGGTATCGGCTGAGAAGGAGCTCGAGGCTCGGGGGGAAAAGGAGTGCAGAAAGAGTTTTGTTTTTTTATTTATCGGGATGTTGAAATTTTGGCAATTTGGCATTACATCAGTTGTCGAATGATGTATGATTAAGATACTGCTGCAGTTTTTTTGTTTAATAATTTTAGGTAAACTCAAAGAAGTAAGCAAATAAATGACAGCTGTATAAATACACAAGATTTATTCACACGATAATATTTCTGCGCAAAAATCGAGCACGGTATATCTCATCTGTTGTGTACATACGCACAATATCGGAAACTAATAAAAAAACAGCAAAGTTACCTCGCACAGTCTATTAAGTTGCATTTTTTTTTGTCAGCAATATAAATGCAATGTAAAATACTAAACACTCCTCTCGCGAACTCTCGGATGTTATATTGTTTTACTATTATTTTACTTGGCCATTTTCCGAAGGCAGTAAAAATTTACAGCTCAAATTATGCGGATGTAATTAAAACCGTAATAAAATAATAATTTAAATGACACCCTATATAACCTATAGCGTCCGCGCCATTTTTCGACGCGACACATTCTTGGGCCCAGGCGGGCGAATATAAAGAAATAAAAAAAAAAATAACGGAAACTGCCGAAAACCCCTGACTTTTAATAATTTCTGTAATAAATAAGTTAATCTTCGTAGTATAGCCAAGTCGGATAGTGTACAGGCGCTAAAAATACCTGTATATACTTGTATATATTTTTGTTGAAATTGTTCACAGAAGCGCTACATCAAAAGTACGTTATATTCGAACCGTGTTTATCGCCGGCATTTGGCATTCAGACAACAATAACAAAACAACGATTCTGGCTGTTCCGCGATTCTCAAGTATATACTTTGTAATATACACACAGTATATAATTGTAAATAGAAGGCGCACCACACGAAGGTCTCGCTAAATCGGAGCAATGTTAAGAATAACCGAGGAGTATATATACCATGACAGAGACGCAGCTTTATTTCTGTAGCGACGAAGCATAAAAAATTATCCTTAAATAAATGTAAAATGGGCGCGCGTTTGAGGAAATATACAAGAGTATATCTTATTACGCATAAACGTAAAACTTGGAGTTATCGAGAAAGAAACAGTGTGAAAAGTGTGTATATAGAATATAAATTTAACTAAATAACTCACTTGTCAGAGTCGCTCTTCAAAAAAAAAAAAAAAAAAAAAGAACTCTCTCATCACTCGCGCTTTTTTCCGCGTTAATTGGGTTAAATTAGCCGCGGAACAGGGCGCTGTTACTATATACATATACTCTCGCTTGCGGCGGCGAGCTCCACTTTTGATAATGCGCGCGCAGTATATAAACATACTTTTGGGGCGGTTTGAATTTGCTTTTTAACGGCTTAATGAGCTCACTTTCTGGGTTAATATGCGCGAAGTGTATGTACACGAAAAATTTTCACGGCCGCGGTAAAAGCGCCGGCTCATATTATAGTCTCGTTTTTATTATGATTTTCGAGAACCGCGACTGATGGTGTCTGATGTATATGTGTGGACACTGTCCTTAATTGGGCAATATACGCGTTTTAATTCGCTTTGTGTGTCTATAGCCTCTGATTATAATATTCCTTTCTTCTCGGGACATTATTTTTCTAATAATATAATTAATATTTAAATTTGTTTCAAAAAAAAAAAATGAATGCATAATCACGCGAAAACGAATCAAAAGATTCACTCGTGGTACGCGCGCGCACGCGACTCGAGAAAAATGAAAGCGCCGCGCTCGATATATAATTGCCATAGACGTATATGTATAGCGCCGCCCGTGAAGAAATAATATTTCGCGGCTTACGGTCCTATAACACGTCCATCCTTGCAGCGAGTATAGCGCGAAAATTCACTAACGAGCCAAGCGCACGCGAACTATATATACATATATATATGTACAGAGCTCATCGTGTACACGCTTTCAGCACACACATACCTCGTCATGCTCCTTTATCAGGCGCGCGAGCCCGCGTTTTCCAGGATTCTTTATATGACTGCATACAGCACACTACTGCACTGTGATGAGAGAGGCATATAGTCGAACTTATATATAGGCGGTAATTACGAAAAGAGCAGGATTCAACGGCGTTGAACGCTGCAGGTATATTGGTTGTATGTGTGTGCTTGTATAAATATCGTGTTTGTGTAATTTTTGTGCTTTTTTGTTTTTGAGAAATTTAATAACTGGATATAGATGAGGTGAAAAAATAGTTCAGTGAAGCGTGTATCTCGCAAAAGTTTGTTATTATGCGCGGCTAGATATACATCGTGAGTTTGAGATGGGAGGTATATACTGAGAAACGTCAAATTTTCAGTTGAAATGAATCATACTTGAAAATTTCAATTGCGACTGAAACGATAAATTGTTTAACATTATATTTGTTTTAAATTTAAAATACATACATATTAGGTAAATTTATCGATACAGAGCTCTCATTATAATTAAGCTATATAATTTAATTTGTTACGAGAAATTAAATTCTAATAACGCCTAATTGTGTAACCTGATCTACGCTCGAGATAAAAAATAAATTAGAGCTGGAAAAGCTCAAGTTTTTCTTCTTAATGACCCCGTATATACATATATGTATACAATATTCTCATATATGATGCGCGCGATTGTGTAATATGCGGAATCAATATAATCATATTTTATTATATATCAATATAATTAACAGAAAAATAGCGAAATATATTTACAACAATTTTATGATCCACTCGTCATAAACACGTCGTACCAATATATATACATAATTAACACAATATCCCGTGAACTTTGCCCGCAAAACGTGCGCCACAAATGTCCCGCAGACTCCTTCAAATTTTTTTTTTTTTTTCATCTCGCGCCGCAAATCCATCCGCATACCACAATCCTCCAGACGTCCGCAACACACAATATAATATAACTCAAGGAGAGCACACAACACTCCTGTGCTTCGCCCCTCCATCTATATACGCTATACATATTGCTCGGCAATAGTCACCGCAGATTTCGGAAGCAGACACAGCGTGCGGCTTTTACGATCGGCAACTCTTGTATACATTTACGAAACCGTAATATTATATATACGGCTTTACTCGGTTACTCAACGCACCCCATAGGTATAGGTATAGTATATAGCTATGGTCGAAAAGCTTGCGCAAAAAAAAAAAGGGAGACGAGGAACCCTTTAACGGTCCTGCGCGTAAAATCCGTGCCAGTCGTGCAACTACGAGCTGCTGCGGCAGCAGAGATGAAAAAAAAAAAGAAGAAGAGTTACCTCCGAGAAACGGTACTCTGATGGTGTCCAGCGCGTCTCTTGAGAAAAAAATCCCGCTAGATTTTTTTTTTCCCGCTGCTCTACACTACACACAGTCCTCCCGACCCTTTGATGCCCAAATATATAACCAGTTCTCGGCCGCGCTGTGTGATGCGTTTATTGCGGCGGCTTACTCGTTCAAAAAAAAATTTTTTTTTTTCGCTATGCGGTCCTCTCGAGAGTATTAGGATTAGGACGTTAGGTATATATGCGGGGTAGTATGCAATTTCACTGTTTACCCCCGCATAAAGCCGTGAACTCTTTTTCCTTGTTTTTCGGGGGCAGTTGAGGATTTATCTGGAATAATTTATTGACGGGGGGTATATACGAGGAGGAAAATCCGGCGATGGGTTTATCGCACTCTGTAAGACGCTTACGTTATATTGCGGTTGATGGAAGTTGGAGTGTGTAAAGGCTCGAGTACAGATGGAAGGGTTTTTGTCTGTGATGTCGCTTTTATTGCCCTGTGAATCCTCCGTGAATTATGTGCAACTGAGAAAATATAATTTTTGAGATTTACGATGCGTTGTGATAAACAAATTCGTAACGACGAACGAAGAGTCGATTTATCATTATGAAATATAATCCACGAGTTAGTCACGCTGTGATTTTGTAAATAAGAATTTGTCAGATAAGAAGTATTTCAATTATAAACCCTTACTCTCCTGTGGGCTTTGGTTGTAAATCTAAACTCGAGGAGTTCATACCGTGTGATAAGATAACGTATATAGAACCGAAAATTATTGATTTTAAAAAGCAATTAGTGACGGTAAAAAAAACGTGTGTATATCCACCTAATACGTTGGCTACTTTTCTTTTTGGTTAATCTTCACGCAATAAACCAAAACTATATATATATGCTGTGTGTGTGATGAAAAAATTGCTTGTATCTTAATGAGCCAATTAGAAGATAATATCGAGCTTTAATTGCATCTTTCTCTTTCATATTTCGAATAGAGCAAATCTCACTCTGGTTTCGGAAGCTATGTGGGCTTGGGCGTGTATATATTTAAGCTCGAGGGCAATTTAAATTCCATTGTGACATCGTTACGTCTAGCGGTACAGAGCCAAGCCGATTAATATGACGTCACAGCCCAGCGATTCCTACTGTGAGCTGTATATTCCTGCGTTACTATACTATTATCCATAGGCTTTTAAATTCCTGCAGGATTTGCGGCACTTGACGGTTAATTATAGATCGTCAACGAAGTGTCGAATTAACGGATAAATATAAATATTTCATTCTTCACTATATGCTATACTAAATAATTTTTATAATTACAACCAAATTATAATTAAACTCGAATGAAAGAATATACTACGAGTATACATATATTTTAAAAATAAATGACAAATTTCGTTCATAAAATGATTAAATACATATAATATTTCTCCTATACAGTTGTCGCGTTTCAATGTAATGTAAATTCAAGCGTACCGCAGACAATCAATCAAAGCCCGCCACACACAAAACACGTCGACACGGCTGCAAGAGATCTCAATCTGATCGTCCACGCCGCCGCTGCTGTATAACACCAAAAACTCGAAAAGTTGCGCAAACATTCCTCTCCTCCTACTCCTCCCTTGAGAGAAAAAAAAGAAGCGTTTCTCTGAACACACAGCGCGAAAAAGAGCCGTGTCGAAAGGGCCCGGCTATATACTCTTCGTTTCCGGGTGCAGGTCGTCGGCGCGGTCCAAAAGAGTGCATCGGCCTCACCGCTGCCGATCGCCAAGCGAGAGAGAGAGAGAGAGAGAGAGGACACGCACAAATATTTTGACAAGCCTCCCTTGGGCTTTCGACACGTCCGAGATTTATGAGAGGGAGACCTCCTTGTAACTATACGTCTAGATGGCTTCCTAGATCTTTCTCTGTCTAGTTGCCGGCGGCTCTCTTGCTTCCTATTCTGGTCTCTGTCTTCTTCTTCTTTTTTTTTCTTTTGGTCGACGGTTCAGGCCGGCTCTTGCGCGCTTTCATGCTGTGCTAAAAGTAGGGGTGACGATTGGATGCTGCTGCTGTTGCTGTTTTGAGATGTAGGGGTGAGTTTGCGGAAGAGGAACGTATACATATACTACTTGGTATTGTTCTGGTTGTTGCGTGGTGCATTGAGATATGAGAAGCTTAATTTAAAAGTTTTTTGTCGGGAATCGTGGACGATTATGTTTTGGGTATAATTGCGTGAATGCGTGTTGTATACTTAAAATTTTAAATATGTTTTAAAGCCAAATTAAAGCAATAATTTAATTAAAAGATATTACTAAATGTATAGGTTAGATCAGTTACACTGTAAAGTGGAATTTAAAAAAAAATGCACAAGTATGATTGTTACTTGAGAGTAAAAGCAGTCATGGATAACAAAAATATATATATGTCAAAGTTTTTCATCTTCGTTCTTATATTTACAATACTGCTATACCAGCAGAGTGAATAATATCATGGAATAGCTTGGTTCACCGTGAATTAGCATTTTTTTACATATATCATTTTTTAATTTAAGCAAGTAAAAGCGATAATATCAATTGAATCCCAGCAAGATAATAAAATTGCACTAAACATTTTATTATCAGTCTTTCAAACAACGATTATTATAAGCACATAAACATCAGTCCAAACTACATCTAACAACCGCAATTCAAATCGAGCTCTGAATACCAAATCTAGTTTTAAAATACCGTGCCTCAATATTTTTCCGGTCGATTTGTGACCCCGTCATCAGCAGATTTTTTCCCCTGCAACAATTAAAAACATGCGCATCTCTCCCGCCTTCAAAAAAAACAGCCGCATCTCGGGGTTGGGCGTTCACACATATAACTACACGCTGTCCTCCTACGCATACCGTTATACCCGTCATATCCCGGCCCTCAGAGACCACGTCCACTATACTCTATATAACACAGCGAGTAGAAGGACCCACGAAATATAGCGATGAGGGATCGGCAGGGCTTTATTACCGCCAATAAAAGTCTGCGCTCGTCTCCTTCGAGGTCCCTCCTGACTTTACGACCAGCAGCAGCAGCAGCAGCAGCAGCGTAGGCCCTTCGTGGCTGCATTATTATGTGCGCGCCTCCGTGGGCCAGACGTGCTTTTCTTGCCTGTAGTAAGCACTACTGCAGGTAGGAGGGGGGCAAGAGAGTTATATTGCAGAGAGGAACCGTGATGCGTACAGGACTTTGTCCGAGAAATTTTTTTTTCGTTTGGGAGGATGCTTGCATTGTTCCTCTGCGTTCTGAATTTTTTTTCTTGGTGGGATTACGATTTAACGGGTTTAGCGTCATTCTGGGACGACGCTTGGAGGTGTATATTGCACTTTTTTTTGGCGGGAGGTTTGGAGGATTTTCGAGGGACTAAGTAGGTGGAAAGCTTCTTAGGCGAAGCTGGATCGTATAGTTTTTGCGCGGGTGTGTAAAATCAAGGGGTATCCGGTGGATTTTCATTTTCGTTCTTACGCGCGTTTTTCGGTGATTTATGAAGGCTGAGATTATATGTGAAAATTTTATTGAAGCTTTGAAATATTACTATGGATTGAATGAATATATTATAAGGTTGCAGTAGACGCATCAAATGAATGTGGGAAAACCCGGAGGAAAATTTAATTAGTGTATTACTAAAGTAAATATTGCGTATAGTTTTTACGCTTGCGACAAAAAGCTTGAATGATAAATTCTTTGGTAATGTAATAAAGTCAAGTTTTTCTCAGCTTTTTTTATAATTGTTTTTTTGAAATTTGAAACCCACTATAAAATATAAATTTTAATCGAGATTTTTCTCTGCATAGCTTAAGAAAACAAAAGCAAATCAAAATTATGTCAATGAATCTCGGAATCTCCAGTGATGACAAAACTTATAATTTTAAACTCATCAAAAATCATGCAAATTCCATTCATTTTAATGATCGTCCCAAAGAGAAGGTCAAAAAATATTTCAACTATAGAAGCACAATAAGCGCGCAAATCTCTATAGCTCCGAATGATTTACAAGCAGCGCAACACATGTTCACTTCAAGGCAGTATATACACACAGTGCATAAACAGTAAACACATCAGAGCGTATCTCAACAAGGCCGAGAAAAAGGATCCTGCATATATCCAAAATATTTAGACCCTAGCCGGTCAGGAGGTCACACGCGTGTCCAAAAGAAAGACGATATTCGCAAGTTTTCGATGATACACCGTATATACTCGGGCGTGTGGCAGTCGTGCGCACAGATGAGTCGCACACGTGTGACACAGACCTCGGACACGCGCCTCAGCTCCTCTCGTCGTCTATTGCATTACAGAGGTATATTTACGGCCCTTTACAGCGCATAGTTCAGACACGCGACGAGACTATTACGAGAGAGAGACACTGTTTGCCGACAAGGATGTCGCTCCACGAGCGTTAAATCTGGCGGCGTAATGTTTGTATACACATCGAGAAAAATGGTACTCTGCACAGATGAGACTTTTTAAGGGTGGCCTTCTTTTGCTGAAGGATCAGTTTGTCAAGGATGCGTCGCGACACGTATATAATATTACTGTTCCTTACAGGAGAGCTTTTGTGGAGTTTGAGCGAGAACACGTGCACGAGCTCGAAGGAAGGAGGATATTATTTATTATACTATTGAAAAGTGTCATAATATATAAAAATCGTTTAGAGCAAGCTTCTTTATCATGGCTGTCATTTCTAAAAGCGAGACCTTGTGTCAATATACCTATGCCTTTGTATCAAATCTATGATGAGTTTTGCTATATGCATATATAGAAAATTCGTTGATGAGCATCACACAACTCAAATAAATTATTTGAAACAACAACAACATAATAATTTTGTTTTCAACAAGCCTAAGCTGTTCTACACCTACCGACCCATAAAATTTAATAGAAATACAACTCTCTCTCTTTCTCTCTTTTACTCTCGGTGTAAGTATATATAACCCATTGTATACAGTAAAAGTCAGCCGGATTTCACAGCCGACCCACTGAAAGTCACTAATTCGCCGAATTGTCGGAGCTGGCCCACTCCCCGAAAATAGAGTTTTAGGCCAGGCTATATTATATTATTATATACCTGTACCCACTCGTCAACCCGTTCGCGCAAACTACTATATATACTTACATCTTCGTCTTGCATTCTAAAACCGCCGACTCATCGTCCTTTCGCCGCTCCACAGTATATGCAAAGTCGACGTAGTGCCATATACGCATCACCGTAATATTCGGCCCGAGAGAACCTCTTCGGAAAACCCTTTGACACACAAAAGTGCTGCAGTAGAGCAATTAAGCTTCTCCTGCAGCAGCAACACTCAATCATCCGTCTTCTATCTCACTGTCTCTGTCACCTTGTCTCACAGCGTGCGATAATGTGGAACAATTGCGGATGGCTGCGCGCGTGAATATATTAGTCAAGGTATTATAATACACACTCTACGTGTATACACTGTATATATAAGAAGCGTAAGCCGCTGCAATAAAATCCGTCAGCCAACCAACGACGGTCAATGCATATACATGTATACAGTATAAATATATAATATAAAGGTCCTGGAGAGTTTATTAGTGTATAGCCGATATATAGATTGCGCGCTAATTATCGCCGTTGCAAGGTGGCACTGAACGGTGGCAACAACTTTTATCTCGCATTCACACTGCAGAGATGCGTCCTTGCATTTTTGCGCCGAGCGTGTTGGCATTGTCGTTATAGTAGAGCTGCGCTGCAGCCTCGCCTCGGCTTTTTTTTTACGCGTTTCGCCGTCGTCTTATTTAGTGCAGATTGTTTGTTGTCTCGATCGTCGGTGCTATAATGCCAGGCTTTGTGATGTTATTGAAAAATTACTGGTGGATATAATACTCTGTGGGCGAGAGGCTATATTATATGTATACTGTGAGACGAGGTAACGAAGGATTGATCTAGAAGTTTATACTGATGTGTATTATGTAGACAATTTTCTTCAATTTTCGAGTATAAAACATTGAATTATATGATTCATTTTTTGATAGAAAGTGTCAGGGAATAGTCGAAACAATTGTATATAGTATGGGCGGTCGCCAAGCAGGTCGGTCAAGTCAGTTTTGGGACAGTGTTCGGACACTACTATACTATAATGCAGTGTGCGCGCAGGTATAGTAATATGAGAGAAATATTTTTCCTAATTTGAAAAAGTGCATATGCGCCATAAACTTGTATAGATATAGCCAGAAAGTCGAAGTGGTGGAGGAAAGCAAGCTTGCAGTCCAAAACTGTTTTGTTTATTATACGGCTATAATATGTCTTGGCGCTATACTACGGCCGCGATTTCGCATGTTTAACTTTGCACTTTGTTAAATTTCAGTAGACACGGAGTTAGTTTTAGAGCGAATGCCAAAATTTTAGATTTTAGAATACAAAAAAAAAACTAATGTAGTATATTGATTACGGTAGCTATTAAAATGTTTACTCTAACGCTTTTTTCAGAATAAAACACAAATGCAGAAAATGTAATAAGTTATAAAATAGACCTGTCAGCATGGAAAACGTTACAACTGCTCCAAGACTGCAATTATAAAATGTCCAAAGCACCATATGAATTTGAGGATATATTTATATTGAGACTATATATAGTATGAGACATTGCGCAAAGATGAAGCCTGTTATTTTTGCACGATTTGTCCTTAAAAATCACATTGAACAATTATCGCACGCAGTCTCATGATGATATATTTAATAAAGCCGTCGAAAAAAGTTGAGATACTGTAAAAACAGCGTGGAACATATGACACCGAACAAACTGTACACAAAAATACCCTACACAGACAAATTTTCCTACATGAAAAAATTCTACACAGATATATTCTATACAAAAATTCTCTACATGCGTTTTGGGGTTACTTTCCTCCACTGCAAAACTCTACACCTATTGTTGTAACAATGATACAACAATAGGTTACACACTTGTGTAGAGTTTTTCTGTGAAGTAAAATAACCCCAAAACGCATATAGAGAATTTCTGTGTAGAATTTTTTCGTATAGGAAAATATGTCTGTGTAGGGTATTTTTGTGTACAGTTTGTTCGGTGTCGAAGATATCAATTGTCAGAGTAATTTCGAAGAAATACGAAATCATCCTCATACTAATTTTGTTCGATATACTTTCTGTATAATGCATTTATGCAAGAATTTATAGCTCGTACAATGTCTTAAATGTAAGAGTAAGCACGATGATTTGAAGATTACAATTATTTATGTGGTTTGGTTATAGTAACTGTGACTATTTGCAATAAACAAATCACATAAATAATTGTAATCTCGGAGCTCCGAACGATTCAGCTGTGCCGGAAATGATATCTTGTTATACGTACAACATTGTACGACGTACAATATACGTATACTGCACCCGTGTAGGCGGCTGTGTTAACAACCCTGCCCAAGACTCTGTAGACACGTTTAAAATACAAACTCAATAGATTATATCTAAAGCATTATGTAAAACAACCCTGATCTTGGGGGTCTTGTGCAGTTATAGGATGAGCAGCTCAAGCAGCAAGCTGAACAAAAAGCAGTTCTGGCATAGGTGACCCCTGTATAAATACTTTTCGTGCGCAGATAATGATGTGGGGAAACAGAAAAGTCCCTATGCGCCACCTATCTTCACTGCTCAGAGATACGCAGAGTAAACGCGGTGGGGGAATGGCCAGTCCAAAATTGATTTGTCTGGATACTATATATATAGCAAAGTCCAGCGCGCTTTGCGACAGACTGTTTGGTTTGTTTCTTCATCTTTGAAAAGTTCTTAAAAATGTGGCAAATATTTTACAATTTATTAAGACACCGAGCAAACTGTACACGAAAATACCCTACACAAACGTGTTTTCCTACGCGAACAAATTCTACACAGGTATATATTCTACACAAGAATTCTCTACACGCATTTTGAGATTTTTTTAATACTCCTCAGAAAAACTCTACACAAGCGTGTAACCTATTGTTATATCATTGTTACAACAATAGGTTATATATGATTGTGTAAAGTTTTGCAGTGGAGTAAAATAACCCCAAAACGCGTGTAGAGAATTTTTGTGTAGAATATTTCTGTATAGAATTTTTTCGTGTAGGAAAATATGTCTGTGTAGAGTATTTTTGTGTATAGTTTGTTCGGTGTGTCTTTATTAAAACAATGAAGGTTACAAGACATTCTAGTTTTTGAGGTCAGAAAATAATAACATTATAAAATCTACAATAAAATAATTGTAAACCAAACGCAATCATTTTGAATTATTAAAGATATATTAAATTATGTTAAAACATTTAAAATGTTGTCGCCATTCGCGTTTTAATAAAAATGTTTAGTGTCATAAAGCTTAAAATTTTTATACGAAAAGGTCGAGAATTTTTATATTTTTTCGAATTGAAACTTGTACATACTTTTTGTAAAATCCGATTGAAATCAATTGTATAACTAATTATATACAACAATAATCGTCCAATGTAAGTATTATCAATATTTTTGAAACATCATCAAGAATTATTCCATATAATAAAGTTTCATTAAACTTTACCAAGTGTAAAAATAAAATAAAATTCAAAACAATCCTTTTCTCTGCACATAATTCACAAAATAAAGTTCTCAACACGCATTTCCTTTCCATCCGACCAACACCCCAATTAGTTTCACCTTCAGATCAACCCGCGCTTCTCAAAAAAAAAAGCGCAGCTGTCGCCGACAAAACGCTTGTACACAACATAGAAGCCTCACAATAGCCAAACACTCAAAATATTACCGTTCCAGCACGTTATAACACTCCTCCTACCGATGTGCATCTCGAAAAACATCACAAAACACGCGCGTATAGCGATCGACAGTAGTATACATTCTCGTATATGACGCAAGGGTGAACGAGCTATAGAGCCGCCAAAGACAAAAGCTCGACCACCCGGAAGTATCTCCACGAAAAAAAAAACTTGCACCTCCCGTCGTGTGCAGCAATAGTATAGCGATGACATCTCGAGCGTGTTGCGGCATAGCGTTGAATTTTCCACGGAAGCTCTCCGAGGTTTCAGAAAATATTTTGGCCCCAGCAATTCGTCACGCGGCTCTCAAAAAGGGTCCACAGCTTCCGCGTGTGCGCCCCGCCAACCTGTAGCCGCAGAGTCGACTGCTGCTGGGGTGTGTTACGTCGGAAGGTGCATTGGTATATAATACACAGGTCGCTCTCGGCACGATATTATTTATTGGCGTAACCAAAGCTCTGGACCGCCAGCGAGCCGCAGAGCTGAAAGACGCTCCATTGTCGTCGTGGAGAAATTCTCACCTCACTTGCAGTAGTGCCTTCGGAAAATTCGCCAGCGCCAGGTATATGGACCCGATCAGCAGCAGCAGCAGCAGCAGCAGTAGTTATAGTCGTAAATAAAGTCGCCGTTGGCAGGTTCAGTTCTTCTGCGGGAGGGTCACGTATACGTATGTATAAGGTGTATGCATTATGCAGACAGCAGTGCAGAGGAAGACTTTTGCGTGTTGGAGGTAGAGAAAGAGAGATGTATATCTCACTCGCTTCTGTGGCTTTCCAATGCGGTTGTATATTTCTCGACTCGAGGGTTCTCTCAGAGGGTCGTTGCGGCTATTGTCGCCGATATGTATATATTGGGTAAGGTTGCGTCTTATAGGTATAGCTATGACGTTTTCATAACAGTGTATACGTATGTGTGAGTTATGTAGTTTGACGCAATTTCTGTACAGGTATATATTACCGAGTACAGTGAATATTTGGGTTTGGACTGGAGGAGCTGTCGGAGGCAAGGATTCTAGATTTGATGAGTATTTATGGGAAATTAAGATTTTATTGAGGTTTACGAGAGAAAATTTGCGCAGTCAATGGGGAGTGAGTGAGTTAGGGACCATAATAAGTCATATTTTGGCAATTAACATTTCTGAGCTGAGTATGTATAGCTGTATATAAGTGATTTTTATATGACTAAAAGGTTCGAGTGTATTTATATAATTGAAAATATAAATAAAAAATGTGAAGTACAAAAGTTTTCGATACGAATTGTCGGACGAAAATTTTAAAAGTTATATGAAAAGTATTTATCATATTATAGCTATATGCGAAACTTTAATTTAAATTCTATTTCACAGTTGTTATATATAAATAGCATAATACTGTGTGCATCATTTTTTCTCAAAACTTTTCGCTGCATCCACACCACCTAACTAACAATTTAACAAAACCCACCTGAACAATAATATGTCAGTAGGTCCAACACACCACCACCTACTGGACTTTTTCCCATCGCGCGCATCTCACTTTCCTCCTCCTCATCCATCATCCATCATCCATCCTCATCCACAGTAGCCCATTACATGACGTGTATGACCTTGTCCCGGTCTTATCTTTCCGGCCGCAGATGGCTGTTTCGCGGCTGGCCAAAAATTTACAACCACGTCTTATACGGACTCTCTAGTGAAAAGCCTCGCGCTGCACGAGAAACCCCGTTTCAATTACGCCGACAGTTACCCCCCGTGGTGGTGGTGGTGCTGCTGCTGCTCACACTGCACTTTGCCCAATTCGAAGACACAACCCTGCTCTTCCCTGCAGTATTGCCCCTTCCCGCGGTACACCACCGCGCTGCTGCTATGTACCCTCGTAAATCACGTAAATCGAGACGGCCAGGGTCAGCCACGTATTATACTCTCTCTCTCTCTCTCTTGGCTGTGGCTGTACACAGAGGACTGCCGAATATCGGCCGCGATTATGCTTCCGCGGCTGTGTATAGGTATATACACATAGCAACAAGTGTCCTCTCTGATGGATATAGAAGAGGAAAAAAAATACGATGGTTCGTTTATTACGCAGAGGAGAAAAACTTGCCTGCTATGGAGGCTATAGCTATAGGTATATAACATGTTTATTGGTCAGCCGCACTGACCTTCAGGACTTTTTAACGATTTTTCTTCTGATTTGTTTGTACTCCCGCGCGCGCGCGAGAAATATTATATGGACTGCGTTTTTGTCGTTTGCGAGGGATTCAGGCGCTCGGCGGTCGTTTCTTCTATTGCGTGGCTGTAAAAAAAAAACACGAACTTTATATTATAGAACTGTCGTTGACTTTGGGTTGTTTTGACGCAGGTTTTTGGGAATTTTTCGGATTGTAAATTCTATATATAGGCACAGCTTTTAGGGACACGTAATATAACGATCAACATTTTACGCCGACATTACACAAGGTGTATCGCATATATACCTTGCCCGTGTGTGTGTGTGTCTACGAGTAAATAATAAACCTATTAAACACAACCATCAAATCTATATTTACCAAACAAACAACTCGTGAAACTATAATACACACATTTCACATAGCTGACCCATATTATAGTATTCCCAACTTTATTAGCCTATTATTCACCTAATTATACCGCACGGAAAACCTCTCTGCACATCAGCTTTGCACAACGAGAGTAAAAAAAAACGAATCGGGAAGGCAAAAGTGTTTTATTGCTACCGCGTATGATGCCCAGGGCGTATATAAGAGCGCGCGCGCGCGCGCGCAAGATTTCCGCCTGCGCAAAAAAAGTCGAGTGCGTGCAGTCCGATGTAAGCGCAGAGGATCATGGGCAGAGCGCATGACGGGCTCCGTCTTTTATGTAACGACGCGTCGCTATATATACATTACGAAGAAGTGTGTGTATAGTATATATACGTACATGTATATGTAATGTACACGTTAAATGAATCACCACGGCTGAATTTTTCGCAATAGACGCTGCAGCCTGTTTTTCTTTCGCGGTCGATGACTCGTCGCTATATATACTGCGACTGATGCTTGGGAAGCTTATACGTATAATGTATATACATCGTGATCCATGTGTATATGCGTGTGCGTTATTATTATGGCTCGTTGAGAAGAGCAAAATATTTTGGACGATATGTTAGCCGGTCGGGGCATCAGCCTTGTGAAATATAACGATTGCGTTACACATTGTTTTTAGAGGCGAATCTTTATTATGATGCGAATGTGTTTGTGCAGCACTACGCCACAACGTAAACATCAGTGATTCATTATGTCAGTCTGTAAGTATATGTCCATATCGCAGAAAACAAAATTTTTCAGCTCACCGCCGCATCATCCCCCCGAACCGAAATTCCTATATACGAAACCGAAAAAATCCCATACTATCTTATACTGCGCAACGGCATCACAAGTATAGTATGCGTATATCCATATGCATCGCGTATATAAAGCGCGCTCACCTCCTGAGTAATTGGATTTATCGTTTCGTAATTGTATTTCCGCGCGCCGGCGACCGACAGCATCTTTCGAGTGCGCGGCGCTAATTCACGTAAGCGGGAATTCTCCGTCTCTTTTTTTTTTTTCGTGTTTCGTTCCGTATTGCCTACTCGATATCGCGCGCGCGCGCGACGTTGGGTAATGCCTTCCTTTTTTTTTTAATTCTTATTGCCTCAACCTTTCGTTTTTGACGCGGTGTCGTTGACCGACCCCTTCGATCGATTTCGACGTTGATTTGGTGTGCGACGATGATGGCGAAATTTGTGGACACCGTGAGAGGTGTGATATATTTTAGGTAGTAGACTTTTTGAGTTTGTTTATCGTTGAGCTTGATTAGTTGTTGGTTCTGGAATAAGGTATACGTATTATACAGTGAAGAAAGTTTTTTGCTTTGTTATATTACAATTTTAGGATGTATTATACTATACTAAAATTGAGAATTTTTATACAGCTGTTGTCAAGCACGAATGATTTACAATATAGACGAAAATCGTCTGTTAATTATTTCTCATTTGGTCAGTATACGCTTCGAGAGCAGTCAGGAGGTCTCTTAAGCGCAGCAATTGTTACTTGCACTTTCTTCACTTTCACATGCCTCCAATTACGAGCATCTTTCGTGCAACTGCTGCAGCACAAAGATTAAAATAATCATACGCATTTTTCCTCCGTTTCAAATTTCTTTTCTTTCGTTTTTTTTTTCAAAAAACAAAAAAAAAAACAAAAAAATAAAACCTCCGAGAGCCGGTGTGCTGTTGTTCGGTCAAGGCATTCACATAAGAATTTGTCAGTCGGTCAGCCGCAACGACCGCAGAGCAGCAAGCAACAGTAGCTGCGGCAGCAGAACCACTTTCGCTTGGCAACAACACACAGTCAAATGTCCCAAGTAGGCAAACCCTCCTCTCGATATACATACGAACAAAAGTGTCACACCTCGTGTGCCACATTAAGAGGACAACCGCGATGGCGCGCGAGCCCTAAGCTTTTAATTAAAATTAGAAACTTGCCGCTTGGACAGGTCCAAGCGTATGCTTATAATTATGGTATACGTATATTGCTTTGGATTATATTCCGGACGGCGGGTTGTGAAGTCGAGGAAGTAATTATTTCGTTGCTCCGAAATTTTGAACAAGTTTATACGATATGTATGACATTGTATGACGGGGTGCAGTTCTCTACTGTATTGAATATATCATCGCTTTTAATTATGTAACTATAATTTGGCTGTTAGGAACATTGTCGCTATTGTCAGTACGATTAATTGTTGTTTGTTTATAGACATAAACTAAAAACGTTATGCAATATATTAAGTAGTTTTTATATTGAAAATGTCACTCATTTTTAAGTTCGTATTTTTGTAGTATAGATCGCAAAAATAAATTTTTTTGTCAAATGTATAGTAAACGAAAAAGAAAATTGCAGTGCCTACTGCGCATCTATTTATGTCGTGGCATATTACCCCTACAATTAAAAAATCTCAGCTTCCTTGTGCATACATCAGTACTAAGAATAGATCTCATTTACATATTATACATCAGATGAGGACTATATCTTAATATAAAGCAGAGAGAGATACGTTAATGTACCAATAATGTAATTATATATCTCTAATTTTATCAAGATTTATATATGAATGTAAAATTAAACGGTTATCTCTTTTCTATTTTTTAGCAGGAGATATTCAAATTTAATTAAGTAATAAAATTTTGCAATTAAAAGTTACAAACACAATATTGTAAGAAAGCGAGAACAAATATAACAGTTGAATGCGATCAATATAATTTATTTATTTATGCTCGATTATTGAAACATAATGATATCCTCTTTGTAATCGTACATATTATACTGTTTCATCATTTTTATTATATATTATAAAAGTACAATTGAACGAAATACATTTTTATTTTTCAGCAGGAGGAACTTCAAAGTTGCCCGAGTTATAAAGTACGCAATGAAAAATGACAAGCACTAGCTATAGGTGTTCAAAAAATTTTAAATATCGTATATATTATATTATACCTCAAGAGAGCTACAATCTATTTATTTGAAGTTTATGGAAAAGATAATGTTTAAGAAAAGTATAAGCGATTGGAAAAAGTTTATCTTCACGCAATAAAACTTGCAGTAAGGAAAAACTGACCCTAATATATTTCTGTTGCTTATATGAACTACTATATACAGCACAGTTCACCGAAATTTTAGAAAAAACAAGGAATACGATTTGCTTACTTTTCATCCAGCTTACTAATTTATTCTCAATTAAAAATTTTTTTTGTTACTGTTTTCTTAGTCTTAGTCCTAAACGCTAAATAAATGCTTATACGAATGAATTTCATATATATGTATATTGTAAAAATTATTAAACAATCAAAAATGCGTATAATGTTAAGCCTTGGACGCAATGCAGCTCATACCCCATGCCAATGTTTTCCAAAACTTAATGATTCTCACAGTTTCTTCTCCTCAAACTACCCGAGTACAGCAATATAGCCGCATAATCCGCACCTGTCCACATATAATATTCGTATACCCGTGAATTTCTCTTTCTCTCGCGAATAATCCCGTATACAACGCGTCACCGCGTTGCGCACCTTATTCATTCAACTTACCCGCGCGCGGCACACGCACATTTAAATGACCGACAAGCATGTGACTATATACTAGCTAGTATACATATATATGTATTAGAGACTTGAAAAAGGAGCAGGTTTACCACGACATAAAGGCCAAAAAAAAAACAGCGCACGTTATAGGTACATACATACAAAAGCCCCCCGCGCTCGAAATGAGGTCGTACACAATGTAGTGTCTCTCTTTCTACTATGGCACTTTACTTACATTATACATCGCGCGCTGCAACCTTCTGCATGCAGGACGCGCGGAATCGCGGTAAGGGTGCCACACAGGTGTGTGTGTGTGTGTGTGTGTGTGTGTCCTGTATATGTATATCTCTGTATATACATACATACATATACTATTTGAGTATGTGTTGCTACTGCATCGTGTGTACATGACACGGCTCACGGATTATTATTAGGCTTCCGTACACGCGGACGTAAGTTTTCGTATGCGCGTGTACCGCACTGTGCTGTGCAGCATGTACGGAACGTGTAGTTTTGGCGATTCGAGAATCATCCGGGTTGAATTTTAATTGGTCTCTCTCGTGCGAATACGTTTGATGAATTTTGAATGCTTGATAGATAATAGTGTGGTCAATATTGATGATGAGCGTATAGTGTTGAGATGTCAGTTTTTACTTGAAAAATGTGCTATATTTTGTATAAATAATATAATAATGTGATCAAATATCATCTTACAGTTATAATTTCTTTAAAAAATGTATCAGCAGCGTTGAATGAAATCTGGATAATAACGAGCGTATAATATTAAAGGATGATAATTAAGCCATAAATTGTTCGAAGGATATAGCTTTAATATTTTAATTTAAAAAACTACAGGTGGTTTCTTTTAATCAAAAGGATCATTGATTTATTAACTATAGTAATTACAATAATTCACTTCGAACCCGAAATTACAGTCCACTTCGACAATTAAAGTCCACTTCAAACTCCAGGCAAACCCTTTTTATTACAGTTATAACTCGCAAACAAATTACCCGCTCCTCCATCATTCATCATCCTTATAATCAAGCCAAAAATCACGTCCGTTATACACACACACACACACACGCGTACCGGTTCTCAAAAACTACATGCCCAACCTCAATGAAAAAAAGAACAACATATATCACACTCACACACTGTTGAAAAAACAGGCCACAGTATGTGTTCAGATCAGAGAATTTCATTCATCGCAGAAAAGGCGCGTATAGTAGCTCGGAAATCGCGGTAAGGGTGCCACACGTGTCTCATTATCATCTGGCTTCCGCGCAGCTCCCTTGTATATACTATACACATATACACGGCGTACATAAACCTGCTCTCCGAGTCACGACGATCGAGCGCAGCCGGTCTTTCTTTTATTCGAGCATCGCGAAGTCCGCCGCCGCCGCCGCACAGGACACGAGAAAATGAGGACGCGCTGTGCTCACGAAGAGCTTATATGCGGTCGCGGGGACCGACTTATTGTGTATATTATATGTATAGCCTATACGCGTCCGGGCGATATAATATGATGTTATATAGGGAGAGGATATCAGTTCTTGGCCTATGACACTGTGTTATAGCTATTTTGAGGATCGATATAGTGAAGCTTCATTTTTTCGAAACGAGGATCGGTATATACGTGTATAGATCATCTTCGATAACGATCAATAGCTCAGCCGAGACAATAAGGACGTGGAGGATAATATTTTTTTATACATATAATTATGGACCATAACGTCACCCCTTTCGAATATAAGATGAATAATTACGACGTCGGTATATAAAATAATGCCCATAAGCGAACTCTCACATCATATTATACTCGACGAAATCGGATATATACGATGGTCCTGTCTATAATATAGTGACCAAGTATATAT